>VUQH01024861.1:3009-27997 GCA_015106775.1 Etroplus canarensis
ATTCAGTTGTGCTTCACTTTGTATGGCAAGGAAGTATAGCCTATGATGTTCGTGGGTCATAGCAATTTCTAATTTTAAAAATGTTTGCATACGTCAGCTCACACATGATATTTTGTGTCTTGGTTACAGTTTTACCGTTTATTCTTTCATCAAAGGCCATGCCATGCATCCAGTGGAATAAATCTAGCAGAAAGGAACAACGGTGTGGTTTTCCTTTTCTTTGTGATGGTTATCTATCTGCCTAGTTGAGTGCGAGGGCAGAATAATAGGTATTATCCACACAAAGTTTGGTAAAGGTCCAGCAAAAAAAATCAGCTCCTGTAGTGGTAACAAGATTTGTGTTGGAGAGACAACCCAAAAACAGAATGTAGTAGTCTGTAGTGGAGGCATAAAAATTAGGAATCAGTCATTTAGTACCTGTCATGGACCAAGCAGCCAAGAACATACAAGCACAAGTGTATTTTCAAAAATGGGGGATTTTATTTACCCCACAAGGTCAAAAATATATCAAAAATACACAGTCACAAAATAATCTAATCTAAGAAATAAATGGGCCCTTAAAAAGGTCAACTAAACAGAAACTCTACTCAAAAATACACCTTAACAAAACAACATCTTAACTCAAAAAACTGACCTCCTCAAATGAGAGACAACTCAACCGATATACTAACAGATTAAACCAATTTTAACACAGATAGGGAATCACAGGGAAAACGTCTTAACTTAAAACCAAAATGAACCCCATTCCCCCCACATGGTCACTGATGGTGGTTGAGTCCATTTGGTTGGCCTCTGCATTTAGCTCAGCTCCACCCTTCGGGTCCTCTTTTGCCCAAACCAGGAAAGCCTGGAGCAGCAGACAGGTAATGCAACGAAAAGAAAAAGAATTACTTCAACTGATAAATCAGTGACAAAACAATGTAGACCAAATGTGCACACCATCATTTAGATCACAGTGTAATGTCAAAATTAATGATGGGCAAATGAAGCCTCCTGAAGCTTTGAAGCTTTCCTTCTAATTGTGCCAAAAAGATTTGAAGTTTTGACGCTTCAGTCTAACTACAAACAGTGACATCTGGTGGCCAACTGAAGCCATAGCAACCACTCAAGAGCACAACTGAAGCACAGACACTGTTTCATCCCATGTCAGTAATAAAAGTTCAGAAAAGATTGCGTGGTCATTTTAATCTGCTGATGTCTTTGGTCATTTATATTAATTGTCATCATTACACATTCAAATGAATTACATTTGTTTTTATAAAACACTAAGACACTGCACCAGAAGGTGTTTTACTCCTTTTTAAACATTTGTTCAAAAAACCTAAATATACAGACACACACCCACACTCTAAAAACAGTGCAGATTAAACTAAAGAATAACTAAATGACAGAATATGAAGGTAAAATGTTGGTTCAGGTTCATTTAGAAAGCTTTATTTAACAAATGGTTTAAACATCTATACACACAGTAAAAGCAGAGATCCTTCCTGCTGCAGCTTTGTTACTGACTCTGGTGTTTGGAAGAATACAGAAACATCTTGTTTTAGTGCTTTTACAGAAAAGCTTTGAAGATAAAGGTTTATCAATCATTTCGGGACTTGTAGGGTCCATCAGGAATGTTTATTCACAGAAACAAGGTGACAAAGGTTTTGTTCTTCACAGGTTTTTATTCAGAAATAATATTTTCTCTACTGTGTCAGGCTTCAGTCTGCTCCTCTTCTGGCTCACCAGCGCCTCAGCTTTAGAAATACATATTTCATATATAATATGTCTTGATGCTGCCCAATATTTCAGGGGGTCCTCTGGTTTTGCCAAATGCTGCTCTCTCAAATACCTCTGAGACGGAAAGAAAGGCAAAGCAGGACTGAATAAAACAACTGAAGTTTCAGCAGCACTAAACTTATAGTACCTCTGGATCTCCTCCATCAAAACTGTCAAAAATCGCCAAACTCACCAAAACTATCCAAATCTCTCTCTGCTCACAACCCAACATTGTTGAAGAAAAATGATGCACCTTATATACCTCGTTTAGCGCTTAACTGCCCACAGCTGTCAAACCAAAGAAATGCTCTAATGCTCTGTTTCTGCCTCAGCACCATCCAGCATTCCCACCTTGTTGCTGCCGTACAGCACTACAGAGGTAATGCTGGCCGGTGCTTGAGCAAGTCTCAAGCCTGTCCCTGCCCCGAGGACAGGGGTCATCAGCCCTGTCAGAGCCCGAGCTGCAGGAGCAGCCCAAGTCAGCAGTTCCTGAGTTAGGGCCCCCTAAGTCTGCTCCTGAGTCCCCAGCCATGGCTTCAGTGCCTGAGCTCCCAGTTACAGTGTATGAGTCTGCTCCTTCTGCTTTGATGTCAGTGCGTCCTGTTTCATCCACTTCTGAGTTTTGTTGTGGACAGCTCACTCTGTTTGAGTTTGGTAGTAGGCAGCTAGTTGCCTGTTGTTCTGAGTCTAGTGGTTGTGGGCTCCCTCTCTTTCCATGCCACCTGACCCTGCGTCTGTGCCCCTGACATTCCTGCTGCTGGACCTGGCATCTGAGCCCTCAGTTTTACAGCCAGGATCAGACTCAGTCTCTCCCGACCCTCTTTTCTGTGTTTCCCCTGCTCTAGTGTCGGTATCAACGTAGACCTTTCTCACCTCAGTAGCCACAACCTCTCTTCCCCCAGTAGTTTCTGTTACTTCAGCTCAATTCCCATTTGTAGCCGTAGCTTAACTCCCCCCTTACATACTTCACACACACACACTCCCTAGTCCTTTCTGGCCCCCTGAGCAGCCCCACAACGGCTGCTGACATCCTCTCTGGCTCTCTGAGAGGCCCCACCATGGCCACCGTCATTCTCCTCGGCCTCCTGAGCAGCCCCATCACGGGGCCATCATCCTCTTTGGCCTCCTGAGTGGCCCTGCCACAGCAGTCATCTCTTTTTGGACTTTAGACTTAGGCTCCTCCTTTTCATTTTTGATTTGTATCTGTGTTTCTAGTATGTTTCTCACTACAAAATATATAATAACATAATGATAGAAGGGAATGTGAGAAATTCATTAAAAAAATGCATTATTACAATATCACTAATGTAATTTTTAGGGGTGCTAAGCTGAAATTTAGGGGTACTGAAACATCTCTAAAAATGGTCTAAACTTGCCAATAGCCTTCTCTCTGAATACAGAGCGCAAATACACACTTTCTATCCATTTTCTTTTAAAATTGTTGCAGTGCAATTAAATACTGTTGACATTTTATAAATGAATGATAGCATGTAACATTCATAGGTTTATCTATGAATTCAGTAATAAATAAAATTTTGAAACATAGCATGTACAGCTGTAATTTGCTACATCACTAACAAATACAGCATCTTTAAAGAGTGGAATTTATTGCCATACTCTGAATTTGGAACTGATGACAATATATGCAGAACAGACTGAGAAGTAGAAGACGCAAACAATGCATGAAGAAATGTGCTTCCTCTGGTGCAATTTATTCAATGGTTTATTTGCATAACTGCAACTGCACCATAATCATGGTACTGACAGTTATTTGCTTAGTTAACAGAAGACCTCTCATTTCTAAAATTGACCATCTATGTAGCTCTGCCTTCTCCCACCCACCTTGGATAAGAACAAAAACTTTTGTCAGTGCTTTCTTACACATTCGGCATTTTCTTTGTGATTGCAAAATCAAAATCTAACCACTTTTTGCTTATTGATTCTTAAAGCATTGTGAGTAAGAAATATGGAGAAGCTGATCATAATCATTCCTCACATGAGCCTCTGTTCTTGGCACGTTTCAACCTGCAGCTGCAAGCATTTCAGTATGCGCTATCTATAAGGTGTCTGCACACAAACTGCTGCTGGTATTTCTTTCTCATCCTTTAGGTGGTGCTGGTTGACATGTAAAGAACTGTGATTGTGTGTTAAACGTGTTGTATTTCTCATGAAGTGTTTCACTTCATTTAGGGCAACAGTTTGTTAAATTCACAGGCAAGGCTGCTCATTGTGGCCATAACCTCCATTGTGCAAACACATTTACATACAGGTATGGTTTGGTAATTTCAGTGGCACATGCATACTATGAAGCAGGCATGTCTACCTTGTAATCAGTAATGTCATGACTATCAGTTAGTAGTCCCATCAGCCACATCAATGCATCTTGGAAGTCTGGCTTGGTCGCAGACTTGGTTGCAGTTTAAAAAACCTAAATTTAATATTAGAACATCTCTGACAGCATTTGGCTCAAATACTGTAGCCTGTCTTTGTAAAATAGTGTGGCTCATATGACACTTCCATTTGTCCTGCGAAGTCCTACTAAAATGTGACTGTTCAGCTTTGTTTAAGATTTTTATAGATGTGCTGCATAAAAACCTGTGAAAGTGTTAATTTCATAATTATATCTCCTGTTAACAGAAAGTAAAAATATGGGAAATGGGAAATAACCATATAAAAGAACATATCCTGTTGCAAACTTTATGTTTAGTGACAAAAATTAAGATACTGTTGAAGGCATCAAAGTCCATACGGACAAACAAATAACAGATTTCAGAGTGAAACGAGAGGAAAGATTATGAAATTTAGATGAAATCTTTGAGAGGCAAAGAACACAAAACTGGATGCAGATTCGTTAACATGTTAAAAAAGTGCAACAGGGTATATTTTGTACTGTGCCTGCATGTAATTTGTGTTTGCGTAGCATTCTTCTAGAGTTTTTATTGTCATACTAGCAACCCTTAGAGATCTTGTAATAGATTGCGAGTGTGAGAGTGGCTACACAGCGGAAGTTATAGAGAGTACGTGTTGACTAAACTTCCTGTTTTCTCCCCTCCGAATTTGTCCTTTGTCGTGCCTTTTGTCATTTCACTTTGTGCACGGCCAGATGCATATTGTGCTTCACAGCTTGTAAAGTTACCTTCTGCTGACCTCACACACTTTAATCACTCTTTATGGGCTTCATATTTCATGCAACATCTGGCAGTGCCATTTTCAAAAGGGTAAATATTCCACTGTTTCCAACTGAGCAAATGCCAGAGCACAGCCATCGCTCAGAGATATATTAGTCTATGATTTATACTGGAACACACTGTGCACAAACCACCAAACTCTTTGGAAGGGAAATTTTGTTCTGTATGGGTGCATTCACAGCCAGCAACCTGGGATAAACTATTTTCCACATACCTCTGGAGCGGCTTTAAAAAAGTCTTTTGGGAATACCCGTTTTCCAAATTGTTCTCCCAGTATTGGGAGAATTTCACATATAAAGCTCTTGTAACTTGTATAGATTGGAATTCAAAAATGCCAGTATGAAGTATCAGTTTACATATATTTGCAGTTAGTTAGTTATGATAATGTGTGAGATGAGTAGCACATTTAAGATATATTTTTGAGTCCGGCCTCCAGCCTCTTTTTCAGCACGTGTGGCCAGGAAATTGCAGGCCTAGGGAGATTTGGCTCCAAGAGTGTGTATAATACTTTTCTTAATGGTTTCTCTGTGTATATTCATTCTGTAGATGTGTGATGACTGCTTCCCTATACAGGATTAAATGACTGTATTTTAATATAGAATAGTGCTTTTGTTTAAGGTTTAACACGTGCAGCAATTTCTCACATGAAGCAAAGTGCAACAGTTTCCCATAAACAACTCAAGTCCATGCTCCTTTAATTAGTTCTCCCGCCCCAACTACAGTTTCTCCAATTGTATCTAATTGCCCTGAGTCGTTTTCTTTCACTGTTTTTGTATAATCTGGATCAGGTCCCTTCCATCAGAGTCTTTTCATATGGTCTTAATTTTAAAAGGCATATGCATCAGGCTAAGATTTAACTGGCTCCGTTTAGTAGCTGATCCCTCTCTGTGTGTAGTGGCTCACTAGATGTGGCATTAGGTCACAGCTTGTGCCACTTTGGGGATAAATGAGCTTTTTTTACTGCTTCCCATAAAAACAGGAATTGAGTTGCACACATATATGTTCTCTGTGTGTGTGCACACACTGTGTTGTCCTCATTTGGCCTCTGTCTTAGGAGAACCCCTCCCCCATTTCAGTGTGTGGCCAGGAGTACTCACATGCAGAAAGTCTTTCTTTCTTTCTTTCTTTCTTTCTTTCTTTTGCAGTGCTCATTCTTTTCTCTGCTCACTCTTTCACTGTTGTACTTCCTTTCTCTTAACCTCTAAACATTTTCATACATCATCATCTTTCAGAGACAGTTTCTCTTCTGTTTTCCTTTTTATTTCCTTGTACCCTACATGGCTATCCACATGCATTTATACTGAGAGGCTAAGCATCCAGCTAATATTGGGAATAGACACAAATAAGTCAATAAAAAGAAAAATGTATTATTAAAGTGAAAGGCAGACACATGGTATTAAAATAACTTTTAAATCAATGTCATTGCAGTAAGAGAAGCACAGATGACAGATGTGGTACAAGACAGAGTTTTGGGGGGGGGGTGTTAGTAAGTAATACACATCTCATTTAAGGAAGGTCAACCCCATATAATTTAAAATGGCAAGTATTGTAATTATCTCCAGTACTGAATCTAAGACTAGACCAGTTTAAGTATAGAGGCAGAACCGACTGCTTCAGCAACCCTAGGTTAAGAACCAGAGAGTTAATGATATCACATTATATTCTTACTTTTGTAGCACTTAACATAAAGTTCCAGTTAAAAGCATAAAGTTTAAATGATATTTAAATATGGCTTGTGGAAATATGTCTTAGAAACTGCAAAAGGGCTTCAAACACAAAAACAGGAGCAGAAATGTAAAAAATGTGCAGCTCTTATTGAAGGATGGAGCTCCCTGGATTGTTGTTGTTATGACTTCCAAGAAACTGGAAGTCAGATAAAGTGAACAGATACCTGCTAAACCAAGCATGCAAGTTGTAAGATGATCACTCCAGACAGCATTATGAAAATCGACTATATGGCCTGCTGTAATATTTTCATTACCTGTCAGTCACTCCTGAGTGAGAAACCACAGAAATAATACAGAGGGGGGTATCAGGGTCTCTGTGGGTGGGAGCTGGAGTGTGCAGGCCTGGTTGGCTCGCTCTCTTCTTCTTCTTCTTCTTTTTCTTCTTCTCCTTCTTCTTCTCAGATGAAATCTCAGTCTTGGCCTGGAGCTGCAGCTTCTGCTATTAATGTGCAAGACACATGCCATAATCTATGTAGTGATCATAAAAACTGTTGTTTCACGTACTTAATGGAAACTGGGCCTGTAACATCTTTGGTTAAAGAACTGCTGAAAATTTCAGTGACTATTATGAATGATGTCAACATACCTAGTGCACAGCAAGAAACCCCAGTTACCTCTCCAATCAAACCCCACTGAATGAGTTATATCATGGTAATGGTGTCATACCAAACTGTGAAAGCTCCTATACCCACTTTGTGTACTCATATACAGTCATATTTCATGAATGTGTTCAAAAAGTGAACAGTGTTGTCGTCTACATCTGTAATAGCATGATAATATTTTGAAGGGAAACGTTTTTTTTTCCATAGACTAAAGCTAGTTGAGAGCAGTTACACTTGGTTCACTTGCTTGGCCTTACTACAGCATATCTTATTTCCAGAAATTTTTTCTCATTGGCAACAAGTCTGCCCTTATTTTGACTGCACAAAACAGAATGTGTCATAGTACATGGTGGATGGTGTGATGTAAATCTTTTAAAACAAGTATTGAGACTCAAAACAGGAGTTACTGGATCAGCTTTAAGAAGCAAAAGCAGCAGAGAGGGAACTGTGGGCTGGAAAGCAGGAGTCAACATGAGGCACTTCCAGCCCAGTATGGTCACTAATTATATTTACAGCTGGTTTAGGACCAGCTCTGCCAATAAGTCCATAATGGGGTCGTGGTTAATGGGCAGACAGGCTAACAAGCTTTAATTTTGCTTGAGATCTGTCTACCCTGATTTTTGCTCCAGTAAACATAATACTATATGAGCTACATTTTCTTCTGCACAGCTTTAGTCACTAAATAATATTCATGTGTAACTATACTGTCAATACTGTCAATCAAATTGTGATTTAGGATCCCTCTTGCAGACTGCATTACAAAAATAGTCATAATTGTACATGAAAGATGGCCACAGTGACTGTTACATCACTTACTGGTTTATGTGCCATTCTGAAGCCTTGAGTTTGGCATTTTTCTTTTTGATTGTTTGTTTTACAAACAGATATAACCTTACCTGGGCTAGAGGGTAGTGCTGGGGAGCCATCAGATAATGCTTGCCCTGGCCAGCTAACTAGTTTAGCAAAGTGCATCAGCAGTTCACTCTGATATTAATTGGAATGCTAAATTCAGGTAGCAAACAGACTTAAAATTACGTGAGCTTAGAGCTGGGAATGGGCAGCATTTTTTCCCTCAGAGGACCAGTCAGTTGTAGACACAGTAAGCTAAAGGCTATACATTGAACAACCAAATAGAAACATGGCACAAAGTACTGACATATGTTAAAATCCATGAATTTAGGTGGACATGAAAGATTGCTTTAAAATATTCCTGGACTCCTATTCCAAAAAATCAAAAACTTTCTGTTAGAAAATGCTGATTTTCTGGGTCAATATGGTATACATTTAATATATTAATATATTAAAATTCATGCCTGAATCAGTGTTTGAATAAAATTCACAGATTAAAAACAAGAGTGGTTCTAGTTATAGTTCTTCTGCATACCTCTGCCAAGGCTGAACAATCCTCAAATTTCTGTTTTCCTCAAGTAAATTTTTTCTGTGTCTTTATTTATAGAAACCTGCCCAATCTATATTACAAGAAACATGAATGTCGAGAAGAAAAAAATATATGATGCATAATGCCAAATTTTGCCCTATTTCACAATGTTGAAGAATCCTTAGAAAAGAAGAAAAAAAAATCCAGTACCCTGATCCAGATTGACTCCAAAAGTTATTTTTCTAAGTTGAATGAATTCCCAAAACTGGTAAACTTTTTGTGCCAAACCATCTGAAAGATTTTTGTATAATCCTGCTAACAAACAATCAAACCACAACAAAAACATAACCTCCCTGGCAAAGGTAATTCCAAACAATACAGTGTTTATATGTTATCATGCATGCCTGCATAACTGTATAAATAAAACAGAAAATTCACAGATACAAATTATGAAGGAATACATGGTCATATTCATGAACCTGAATTAACTGAAACTATTTTCTATTCAGTTCTGATTGTGTGCCTCAATTAGAGTCCTTTTACATATATAGCTAACTCTAATTTTAATACCATTACAGTCCAGACTTGAGTCAATTCATGAAGAAAAGCTTTGCTAATATTTAATATTTAGCAAGCTGGAGGGCCACTCTAACCAGAACCTGTAGGTAGGGAACTGGTTTATGTGTTGCTACACTGAACTCAAGAAAGCTACAGAGCAGAACAAATAATATAGAGTCACACTTGAGTTCAAGATGGTTGAGGTTGAGTCCATCCATGGAATGAGAAAATCAACCCAGAGACAGCTGATATTTGCTCTGTTATATATAAGGTCATATAGTATATATTTTGTGTTATTAAAATGTTTAAAGAAGCGCGGCTGCCCCCCCTTTCACACTCCCTCTGCCCAAGCTACTTGATTTTGGGGGAGTTTATTAGTTTCCTTTTAGGATACTGGGGCCATGATCTTTGTGAACCAACTGTATTTCGCCTACGTGTGCCTAATAGAGTGTCTTTTAGTGGGAGGAGGTGCAGTTTTTGGCACTTCTGTGTTAGCGTCATTTTTCACCCCTGTAGGTTATATGGTGTTTATTAAGCTACAGAAGGTACAGAACACCATGCAACAGTTTTCACTGGCTAATTAGCACTTCATTAGAGGCAAACTGACCAGAAATGTTCATGTGGTTGGATTACCACTGTCAGGAACCAGCTGAAATTTGTATCTGTGTGTGGCAAATTGTCCATCAAGGGTGCACATGTAATACAGCAAATCTTTAAGTATACTTTTAGTAACTTTTTCAGCATGACTGCATTACATACTTTAAACCTGCTTATATTAGTATATAATATGGAACTGGGACAGTATTAGCTCCAGGTAGGCTCTGCGGGTAGAGGCATAGTTAATCCTCTGCCTGACTGAGCTCAAAGTCTCTCAGCGCTGTCACGTTCTCTTAATGTTAATCTGAAATGGATTCACTGCCAAGGGGCTGACCCACTGCCTGCAGCCCTACTGAGGTCAGTGTCTGACGTCACTAGAAGAGGGTAGAGTGCCCTTTGATAATTACTGCCAATAACCTGGATTTAAAATGCCCGTGAACTATGATAACATTTTAAAACAGCAACATTTGGAATAATTTAATTGACTCTTATATGTTTCTAAAACTCACAAGAATATTTGAAGAAGAGAGTGTAAAACTATTATAATTGGTAGTCTTTAATTTGACTTGCTTAAGGCATGATGAAAGAGAGACAGGACAGGAAAACAGGACTATAATTAAACAGCTTTCATTAGACCTACTGATGTGAGTGAAGATTCACGATTTGTCAGCCAACTCTTTCTGACGGCTGAAGAGAAAAACGTGGGGATTTGATTCAAGTGCAGCCTTCATCACCACTTTGTACCAACTTAAACTGTTGACTTGTTCGACAAATTACTGTAAGTCAGACATATTTGGGCTAACTGTGCAGCCTGTGTTTGAATGTGATCCACCAGATATGCGAGTATGTTTTTTCTCTGTATGCTGCTATGTATTCGTGTGGTTTATATTTAACAGACCACACTATTATTTAGCATGGCCAGTATGGCTTTAGGGACGTCAGTGTGGATTACTGAATGGTCAGTCAGTGAATTGTTCATATCTATCCAGGGAGGTCAAGCTTGGTAAACCTCAAAATGAAGTTCAGAATTATCACTTAATCACTTTTTTCTTTAGGAACTATTTACTGTATCTCAGGTTTTATACCACAAACCTGTCTGCATGGACATAAAACATAAGGATAAGTTTTTTCAGAGATGTGTAGGAGTGCAACAGATTTTATAACTTAACTATCTTTAAATAAATTTTTTAATCAAACAAATGTGAGACTGCAGCCAAAAATACAAAGAGCATGAGTCAGTATAGAATTGTCACATATCATAATGTGTCTGCACAGGCAATGATTTAGTATATTAATGTATTTGTGCTTTCAGTCTTTTGCTATGAGTCAAATATTCAGTTTTAGCAGACTTTTACAAGTGTCTTGTTCTACAGCAATACATTTCCATTGTAGATCAACTTAAACTGGCTGCTTTTGTGAGTCACTGAAGAAAGTCTTTGTTGTCTGTGGTTGTGATGTAATTTAAAAGTTTAAGCAGACATCATTAGAGTTTTGTCTTGTCTTAGAAAATGACTTGAATTTATCCACCAACCAGGCTTTGAATTTTTTGTTTGTGTAGTTATTTTCCAGTTGTTCTAAAGACTATAGGCTGACCTAAAAAATGCATTCACATTGTAAATTTCATGACTCCCATTATGTTGTTTTTGTAGTTACACTTTAAGTAAAAAGATCAAAGTGAAAAGTGAAACAGAAAGGGAATGTTTATGTGCTTGCATGTGCATGCTTTTGTGTTTGTGTGTGTTTGTGTGCATATTTTCCCTGCCATCGCCAGCTGGTTGACGAACCATCCACTATAACTATTACCTATGTACAGTAAATCTGTCTAGCAGTATTTAATGAGAGACTATGTACCGCTAATAGCTCATTTTATTTACACCAGATATGTGTCTTAATTGATCCTTTCCTGACCAGTAACCAAAACTTCTGTTATGGTTGTATGATTGTGGCTGGAGAAGCTGTGATTAGCATTCTTTTGAATTTCATGTGTTTTATTCAGCAAAAAATAAGGATCTACATGGGAGAGCTGGCCCTAAAAAGCAACATAAAGCCTACTCCAAAAGTATAGGAACAGCAAGGCCAATTAATTTGTTTTTGCTGTGCACTGAATATATTTGTGTGTGAGATTAAAAGATGAATATGACAAGATCAGAGTTTCAGCTTTTATTTACATCTAAATATGGTAAACAGTATAGAACACAATGCATTTGTATCAAACCACCCATTTTTCCAGTAATGGAACAAAATATCTTCAACTAAATTAAAGTAATCATATACGTAATATTTTATTGCATATCCCTTGCTCGCAATAACTGCAACAAGCCTACGACTCACAGATTCCACCAGATTTCTTGTTTCTTCGTTGGTTATGCCTTTCCAGGCTTTTACCACAGCATCTTTTATTTGTTGCCTGTTTTGTGTAGTTTTTCCCTTGACTGGATGTAGTGAAGGAGGACATGCAGAGGGTTGGAGTGAGGGAAGAGGATGCAAGGGATAGGGTGAGATGGAGGCAGATGATCTGCTGTGGCGACCCCTAACAGGAGCAGCTGAAAGAAGAAGAAGAAGAAATTCTCTTTAGGAGGTGAAATGCATGTTCAGTTGGTTTAAGCTCTGGTGATTGACTTGGACTTCATTAGTCCAAAACATTTTAATTTTACCTCTGATGAAATCCATTGTTGAGGTGGCAATGTGTTTTGGATTTTTGTCTTACTGCATAATAAATTTCCTCACGGTTAGTTTGGATGCATTTCTCCATAAATTGCCAGATGTTTCTATAGACTTCTGTGATCACTCTGCTACTACCATCCTGAGTTACACCATCAATAAAAAAATTAGCCAGAAGTAATCAAAGCCATGACATAACCTTCACCATGCCTCACAGATGAGCTTGTATGTTTGGAATAATCACTAGATCCCTTCTTTTGCCAGAATTTAGTCTTTCATCACTTTGGTATAGGTTTATCTTTATCTCATCAGTCCATAAGCCTTACATGTAGTTCCAGAACTGCTGTGGCTCATCTCCGTGCCATTTTACAAATTTCAGTCTGACCTTCTGATTTTTACTGCTGATGAGAGGTTTGCATCTTGCTCCGTGGCCTCGGGGGAGGGGTTCTTTACTGCTCTCACCATTTGTCTGTCATCAGTTGTTGTTGCTTTCCTTGGATGACCAGTTTGATGCCTGCTGTTCAATACACTGGTGGTTTCCTTTTTATTGGACATTCCAAATGGTGGTGCTGGCTATTCCCAGTGTTTTTTAAATGCCTCTTTTCTCATCTTAAGAATGGCTTGCCTGGCTCTCATACAGTTCTCTGATCTTCATATTGTTCTACCCTTCTTAACTACAGAGGCAGTCTTCACTAGTGAAAGCCAAAACTTAAAGTGAGAGTAGATAGCTAGGGCTAGTCAATGATTAAACAATCAATCTTACATGACACACCTAGGTAACAAGAAAGACCTGTCACTTGTCAAGTTCCAAAAGCTCACTTGGAAAACCGGGTGGTCTGATACAAAATGTGTTAGTTTCTGTGTTGTTTAACATCTCTAGATGTAAATACCGGGGGATAAAAGCTGAAACTCTGATGTCTCTTCTCATATTCACCAGTACAGCAAAAACTATTTAACTGGCCTTGCTCTTCCAATACTCTTGGAGGGGATTGTCTGTAAAAGGAATCACACTATGGGAAATATTTAGTTTTCTTGCTTTAATTACACGAGAAGACTGTTATTGTTTCTATATGTTTTAGCTACAGCAGTATGGCTTAGCATAGCTCAAGAGTTAACATATCACAAATGTTTGATCCACACAAAGCAGAAGTGTAAAAAAACTGTAGCTTTACAGTTAAGGAAAACTACAAAGTCATCCATTATCATGAATATATTTAAAAGGGTTATCGTCTGCTTTTTATTCAGTAGTTTGTTTTTTTTTTTAGTTTTAAAAGAGCAGTTTCTTCCATATACTTGTATCCTTACTAAGACCAAGAATGTAGATCATTTCAGTTCTGAGATTTCACACTGTACTCCACTGCGTCAAAGAATTGGTTTGGAGCTTCTGCTGTTAGTTTGCAAAGCACAGAAGGATTTATACTTAAAATATTTCTAATTTGCAGATGTCTAATGAACTTTCTGGTATACATTAGCCTTTGGTTCTCAGAGTCAAAACTAAACATGGAAAAGCAACATTTAGTACCACATATCTGGAACAAGCACTAAAAAAACCTGAGGTTTGCTCCAGCTCTTTTAAATCAAGTCTTAAAGCTTTCATTTCTCCCCACTGCCTTTCACTAAATCAAGTTTGGAAGAGGGATCATTTAATCAATTTCATCGAACTTTATTCTTAGCTTTTTATATACCTTATTTACATTCTTTATAAATGCATCTTTTTAAAAGTTCTAAATAGCCTGTGTTTTCCTTTATACCATCTGTTAGTGCCTTTTATACAAACTACTGAGTTGCCTTGCCATTGAACAGAGCTAAACAAATAAACTTGCCTTCCTTTGGAGACTCCAGGAAGTCATTACACTCAGCCAAGAAATAGTCCCAGATGTAACCCATGTTAAAAAACCAAACATGATAGTTAAAATATTCAACATTATATGAATTTTGAAAATACATATTTGTCACTAAAGTGAGATGATACAGGGTTTCTGAGACTCAGTTTTATTATGGTCAATGTGGGGCATGTTTTTTGTTTCTTGTGTTTTTGGACAGTCACATTCAGTTTACTGATTCGAGAATGATGAAATGTGCGCTCCAGCAGTGTCACTGGTGAGTGTACTTTTGCAAAAATGCTGAACATTTGTATATTTAATTGGAAACCTGATCATGTTGTAACAAGAAATCAGGAAGTATTTGCAAGGATCTTGCTGAGAAGGCAGTACCTAATGTTCCCTTGGGGAAAGGGCTTCAATTTGCAAAATTTTTGGAAAATGACACACAATTGTTTATGCACAGCTTCCAAGATTTTCACAGAAGAAACAACACTTTAATTCAAAAGTGTTTAATTTTCTTTAAAAGTTTGCAAAAGCAACAATGAATATCACATTAAATAGTAAAAGAGATGATAATATATTAAAATTATGATTTGATATCATTAAAATTTCTGCACAAGAAACATGTAAATAAACTGCTGTTAGTCTGAATTGGAAACACTTGGGCTGATATTTATTTAAATCTGGTACTTTTTGTTAAAAACAATTAAGTTGTCATGAGATCAGGGGATACAGTTATTCAAGGATTATTGGTTAGGTACAAGACTTAACAGATGGCAGAATGAGTCATTACAGTGGTGGTTGCCGTTGATAAATTTTGGCTTGCATAGACAGATTAATGACTTAAAGACCTAACTGTAGTTTTGGATTTATTTTTTCATCTTATGCCCAAAAGCACATTCTCTTACAAGAGTTTCTAATTGGGGGATTGTATAAAACGTCAGAACAACTTTCAGAAAAAAAAATTTTTAAAAATCCAACAACGCACAATGCAAATCAGGTCTTCACTCAAAACAACAAGAGCACAGAGCTTTCCATTACAAATGTGGCCACAGCAACCACATCCACACATGCCTACACACACACAGACACACATGCACCCTATCCAGACACCCCTTTGGGCCTCAGCATCGATGATTCATCTGGGGTCTGATGTGGTTAACAATGATCAGTGTTTCTGTGTCTGTTCAGAATCCGCCCTCGCAGCCACATGGGATGGTACGGTGAGAAGCTGCATTTTGCTGAGTCATCAGTAAGTTTACTTCATTCCCACGATTTTTCCTAAGGTTGCTGACTCAACGAATAAAGCCATCTTCCCCTACTGAAACAACAGAGCTGCATTTCTTCATTTTATATATAAATTTAGAATATAGAATGTAGTTTACCAACATTACCTGGAAAAATGTTATACATCTGGTCTGTACAAGACATTTAAAAAGTCCTCCTCTCATTCAGAATTGCATAACACTGTTAGACTCACAGCTCAACGCTAGTAGCCTTTAATGTAATGCGCAACTGCAAGCCTTTATCAGAGATATGCATGGAATGTGTAACAAAGATGGATGTTGTATCCAGGCCTGAAAACTGAAGCCAGTGCACCTTAAAAGTGCATTCTTTCTATTGGCCAACAGGGGGAGACTCCATTCCCACTCCAAAAATAAATCGGATTACATTAAAGTCAATAAGAAAACCACCCTTACTACTTACTTAATCACCTCACTAGACATTTTAATGATGAATTTGTGCCCTCTGATTATAGCTTTAAGTTCTCTTCGACCTAGCATGACGCCGATTTTGTAATATGTGGTCCTCTCTAGAGAGAAATCCAGGATATGCTCATCAGATCCCCGTTTGCTCTTTGCCAGCTCTAACCTCCCATTCAAATATAGTCACATCTGTCTTCAAAGTAAAAAGAAGATGGTGACATGAAAAATTCCAAACTCCAGGCTTTAAAACAAACCACTTCTTTTAGAAGGTGTGTGGAGATGTGAAGCAGGCTCAGTCTTTTCAGTAATGGGAAGTAGCTAAATCCTGCTCAGAATGCTAACCAAGTGTTGGTAGACAATGTCGTGTTCTGACGCATATCAATGACACAGTTGCACCATATTTGTATTCTGCCTAGTGCCAGCTATTTACAATCATGTAAAAAAGAAACTTGTCCCTGTCTCAGTTTTATGTTTTTATATATCAGGATATTTAAAAAATCATCTTGTCCTTACCACATTCAAACATTATTTAGAACTAACTTCAGGAGTAAAAGAAGACAGAACACTCTACAAGCCAGGAGAGCTATTGCACTATGCTGGAAGAGTATGGACGCTCCTACAATGAAGATGTGGCTGAAGGAACTTTCTGAATGCATTGGACTGGAAAGACTAACATACATTGCCAAAGGCAAACAAAAAGACTTTGATAAACTCTGGGAACCATATATAAATATGATTACAAGTGAAAGTGTTAGATTTTTTATGAAATGATTTATGAACATTGCAAAATGTAGCCACCATTTTCTTTCTTCCTCCCCCTCTTCCCCCTTATTTTTCTTTTTTTTCTTTTCCCTTTTTTAAAAAAATTATTTATTTTTAAATTATTTTTTATTGTTTTTTAAAATTTATTTATTATTCTTATTTATTTAATTTTTTTGTTTGTTTTTTCTTAATTTATTTTTATTTATTTATTTTCTTTTTTTATGATGCAAGGGTATGCAGTCTGTATGTGTGTATGTATGTGTGTATGTTATGTGTTTGTGAAATAATTTTGAAAAAGACAATAAACATATTGGCAAAAAAAACAAAAAAAAACAAGACAGAACACATTCTACCATTAAAAATTGAACCAAAATGGAGAAGCCATATGTGTAAAATTAGGTGCATCTCATGATTTTGCAAATTGTAGAACCATCTTTAGCAGCAATAACCTAAAGTAATCATTTTCTGTATGACTTGATTAGGCTCGCAGATTGTTATGAAGGAGTTTTGGCCCATTCTTCTTTGAAACATTGCTTCTGATTATGGCCAAACATCTCCGCTATGGTCTCGTCTGACCAAAGGGCCTCATTCCAGAAGTCTTGTGGTTTCTTCAGATGCAACTTTCCAAACCTAAGCTGTGCTGTTATATTCTCTTTAGAGAGACAAGATATTGGCAACTCTTCAAAATAAGCCATACTTGTTTAGTCTTTTTCAAATTGTATCATCATAAACTGAGATTTAACAAGCTAGATGAGGCCTGTAGAGTCTGAGATATCACTCCTGGGATTTTTGCAATTTCTCTGAGCATTGCAGGGTCTGACCTTGGGGTGAATTTGCTTGGACATCCACTCCTGGGAAGACTGGCAACTGTCTTGAATATTTTCCACTTGTGAATAATCTCTCACTGCAGAATGATGGACTTCAAATTGTTTGAAAATGACAATATAAGCCTTCTAAGATTGATGAGTGGCATTATTTGCTTCTCTAAGATCACTGCTGATGTCTTTCCTCCTCGGTATTGTGTTAACAGACACAGGCTCCAAACCAGCAAACTGCCAAAACTTCTGTCTTTATAGAGGTGGTCACACTGGCTTATTATTAGTTAATCAAGTGCATTTGATTAGCAACATCTGGTTGTTACTTACTGCCTTAACTGGAAGCAGTAATGGTGTACTTTATTTTTCACACAGTGCTTTTGCATTTTGGTTTATCCATTCATTCATTTTCTGCCACTTTCATGGGTCCAGTTTACAGGGGCAGCAGTCTGAGAAGAGATGCCCAGGCCTTCCTCTCTTCAGCCACTTTCTCTAGCTCTTCCAGGGGTACACTGAGGCATTTCCAAGCCAGTTGAGAGATCAGTGTGTCCTTGGTCTGCCCCGGGGCCTCCTCCCAATTGGAAATGTCCGAAATGCCTCACCTAGGATGTGTCCAGGAAACATCCTTATCAAACGTTACATATCCCAAGAGTCAGTTTCAGCAACCGAGGATTGGCCTTCACTTTGACAGATGCCCGATCCACGTTGCTCAGGACCCCTACAGCCCTTCTTGCAGATGGTGATGATGGGCTGCAACATTTTGGCATACTTTTTGTCAAACAAATAATGAAACAGTGTAATATGCCATGCATGGCCATATATCTGTCATCATTACCTAATTTTAAGACATGCTGAGGACCAGATAATTTTTCATTATGTCCTGTGTAATAAACCCATAGAACTGAAAGAGGGTGTACTTTCTTTTTCATATAACAGTACATCTGTTTGAGTCTCTTCTCCCCTATGTGTTCAATAAGCAAATACACTGTTTGCTTATTGCAATGATCCTCAGGGGTCAAATTACGCATTTTTTGACACGCTTAGCGATGTGGAGCCCATATATTAAATTTGGTGTCACTACATGAAAAAGTTGTCTCCGGTACCTGTTGTCCTGTTGACCCGTACCTGTTGACCTGTTGTTAAATGAATTTAACACATCTGAAAATATCAGTGGTGGGCCGTGCATTTGGTACCTGGGCCTTCAGTGGGGACTTACCTGAATTAGTCCACCTCTTAATACCACCACTATCACGTTGCAGTTATAGAAACCATCAATACTATACAAAAACACAATATAATGAGACATGGCATTACAGAGAGAGAGGCATTTCACGTATTTAGGGTGAATATCATTTTTACTAAAGTAAGAAACCCAGTTAAGACAACTCCAGACCTCTACACTACAACCGTAACTGTGCCACGTACATCATCTGGAGCAGTTCAGAATCAACATTTATCTAATAATATGACAAAAACATAAAAAAAAAAATAAAATACATGATACTCACCAGAGATACTATTTATCCAGATCAATTCTGGCTTCCCCAAATGTTCTCAAAAGCACCGCAGCCCACAAGTACCCCACCGTGGCTTGGTGTCTGCCTTGGTTATACAACTCAAGTTTGCAAACCCTTTGTGACTCGAAACACTAAGTCGATCACTTGCAAATAACAGGCATTCCCAGCAGTATAATTTGCAATGCTCCTCAGAGGCTGTAAGCCAGTGGTACCGCTCGTAGGTACTAGTCTGGAAATAATGTACAAACCCTTTCCCGGGTTGAGAAAAGCTAGCTGGCTTCAGGGTTGGCCGACCTCCACTTACGATGTGTAGCTTTTCTGGAAAAGTCCACCTTGAAAATTGATTTTTAAGTATGTCCAAGAACAAGTCAATTTCTCCTCCTCCGTCAGCCATTGTGGGAGTAAAAAATTCTAACTCAAATATAATGTGTGCTCATTGCTACAGACGTGTTTTGCTAGTTGAACTTGGCTGTAACAGTTTTGCTCTGACCAACCAATCAGAGGACGGAAAAATGCTGATGTTACTGCGGGCCAGCTAGCTGGCCCTGTGAGGTGAATTTGAAATCTGATTGGTTTAAGAAACAATCCCATTGCTAATATAGTTTAAGTTACATTGGCCAGCACTACTGATTCTGAAGGCCCTAGGCAGATTAGATTGACACAGAGGCTAAAATCTAATTGGACAAAAAAATCTAACTTCCACAGACACATACTGGAAACAGTGCAGCCAGGAGAAACTCTACAAAATGAAGAGAATAGACTGTTGGGAATAAATAAAAAAAAAAAATCATGGAACAAATATTAGAATTTAGCTTGTAAATGTAGATCAAAGCTTCTGATAGTGTTCAGTCCAGCAGAGAAGGCCTTGTTGGCCCTGATGGCCCACCACTGAAAAATATAAAATACATCTGATAACTTTTGTGACATTTGGTCTGAAGATTATCTGCGCCAATTTTGGTTAAAACTGGAAAAAAATTGTGACTTGTGACAACATGGAAACTTTTTGATAAAATTTAGTATGGCAAATCCATGTGAAACTTTTATGTGTTGATATTATCCTCTATCTGTATTACCCTCTTTTTCTCTTTGTGTATCTGTTCTGTGTATATATCACTCTTTCACCCAGATGTGCACAAAAACCACACACTCACGCCCACACACACTCTTGTAGCAATGTCTGGAAGATATTGTGCTAAAATAAGAGATGATTGTATACACAGCAGACATTTGTCATCGCTGAAATTTCGTGATTCTTTCTGATTATTATCCAGACCAGTGGTAAAACCTGCTGCTCCTCTGTGTCTGAAAAAGTCAAGAGTCTTGCTTGCGAACCTTAAAAACTAAAGCCTGAAAAAGAAAGCATTCAGCTTTTTTATGATCAAAAACACAAAGCCTAGTAATGATAGTAGCTGGAGATTGGCTTTTCTGTTTGATCTCTCAGTGGAGCATGTGGTGAGAGAACAATTTTGGGTCTGTTAAAGCAGTTCAGTCAAAAATACAAGGGAAGTTTTGCAGTCATCTTCGACTGAGCATGACATGAAAATAAATTACAATATTTTAAAACATCATCACTGGCAGCCTTTCTACATCAGCAACTTTGATAAGCAAGATACATTTGACCTCATATCCCCTGCCTCATAATTTGTAATGAGGTTGTGGAGCTTTTGATGTGGTATTTTGGTTTTAGCAGTGTTGGGGAGTAACTGATTACATAGTTATAATAATGTAGAATAAATATGTCATTTTATAAAGGCCACTAAGCACATTATCTGTCTTAAGTAATGAACTGTATTCTTGTATTTTCTTATATAAAGTTTCTGTCTTGCAGTCTTACCTTTATTTGGCATATTACCAACAACAGTTGGCATGTAGCATGATCAAGGATTGGACAGCTCAGTGTGCATTCCTCTAAACGACCTGAGTCTGCCATGCCTTTGACCCCTAGACCAGTCCAGACAAGTGGCCATGATGTCAGAATATAAAGCGTTTCAGTGCTGTACATTCAACCATATTTTTCTTATGAAAACAGAAAAGGCACCTAACATTAAAGTGTAGAGCTTGTGTACCATCTGTAAAAATGGTGTTAATATTGAAGTACTCAATGCTAAAACTGCGGAAGCGTTCCTTGCCCTAGTTAAAACATTCACAAGAAAAAGAATGAAAAAGTAAGTGTATCACAATACTTTGATTAATCATCAATACATGACAACCAGTGATTTGCAACCTATTATGTTTCAAAAGTAGTCTCCTTACTCTGGGTATCCGGGCATGCTGGTTCTGTACCTTTGGCAGCATGTGAAGCTTACTAAATGATAAAACGTCACATAATGGTGCAACATCGGAACTCATGTTGAGCCACATCAATCATTAAATGAGAACCAGATGAAGCACTGAACAAATAAAATGTTTTGGAACATCAGATATGTGTTTGTGTTGTAGCACAATGGCTTGCCATAATAACCCAAAGTCTCAGAATTGAGGTGGTCTTTAGTGTTTTGCTAAAAACAACCATTTTGGCTCCAGTTTTGTTTACACAAGTGACAGAATCCATGACTATACAGATGCGGGTCCCAGCTGCAAAAAAAAAAGTAAAACAGTGGTTAAAGTGTTTTTTGTTCACCTATTATCCATAAGTTGCCTTGTTCACAGCCACCTGTTATGTTTGCCATCAAAGCAAGGAAAAAAGGAACAAACTTCTCCGGTGCAATAAATGATGTCTCCTATACTGACAGATGACAGCACAAATTGTGACCATGTGCTGAAAGAAGGTAGAGGCTGTAATTTTGGGAGAAGAGAGGAATCACTCCTATAGTTTTATGACTCCTCACATCAGCTATTATCGTGTAATTTATTATTCTGTCAGTGAGGGTGCTAGGAGGGGTCCTTTTAAAAGGGATGTAAAATTAACTTATGAAAGCAGGAATGTAGTGAGCAGCTGTAAATTACAGTGTAGAAAACACTGAAAGGATGTGAACAGGATTTCAACATAAAGAAAATATCTGCGTACACACGGAGAACCACATTTATAGGACATGAGCTTTAGTGTCAAAAATACGGCAAAAATACAGCAAAAAAGAGAATGGTTTTATTTGCAGCAGTCACTTTTTTGATGATAATTCTGCTTGATGTTTTGTGACTATTGTCACAGTTTGCCAGAGAGGTAGGACAGAGGACCCAAATGCAGAACTCCAGGAAGCCAGATGAGTAAAACTTTAAGTTTTTATTGCTGGGAAACTCCATCAAAATACACAAAGTCCATAAAGCACAAACCAAGCAGGGAACTGGAAACACTAAATGGCATAAGGAGACATAGACTGATAATGCAACACAGAACTGAAGAGAGACAGGGTATAAGCAGACACAGAGGAATGAGGAAAGTGGTGACAGGTGAGAAGTGAGCACAGGTGACAACAACCAGGGGCAGGTAGCAAAGCTGAAGATAATACATGGAATACAACCTGTTTTAAAGTAAAACAGGAAGTGAGAAACACAACTGAGAATGCAGACATGACAGCTTGGCAGAAGGACATAAATACAAGAGCATGACACACAGGAAACTAATAACAAACTAAACACAGGAGAGGACTAGATCAGAGAAATACAGACTAAATATAAGAAACACTGATAAGTAAGGTGAAACAGGAAAGTACAACTATGCATAGACTAGATACAGGGAAACATGAGGATAATCATAAAACCAAATCCAAGGATCCAACCATGATAAACTCAAAAGGCAGGAACTAGAACTCAAATGCAATATGCAGGACTGGAGGGCAGGATAGAGCAAAATGTAACTAGTACTAGTCCTTGCTACTACTGGGTTGGGACATCTTCTGCCTTCAGAAATGTCCTAATTCTTCATGGCATAGAGTCAAAATTCTTTGTTGCATAGAATCAACAAGGTGCTGGAAACATGCTTTATCAGATTTTGGATCATATTGACATGATAGCATCATGCAGTTGCGGCAGTTTTGTCAACTGCCATTTGAGTACAGTGAAATGATTGTCATATTCAAGAAACCAGTTTGAGATGATTTGGCCTTTATGACATGGTATGTTATCATGCTGGAATCAGCCATCAAAAGATGGCTAAATGACTAAACTGATCCTTAATTGGTACTAAAGGGCCCAAAGCATGCCAAGAAAATATCCCCAATGCCATTATACTACCACCAGTGGACTGAACTGTTGATACAAGGTGGGATGGATTCATGCTTTCATGTTGCTTATGCTAAATTCTGACCCTACCATTTGAATATTGCAGCAGAAATCAAGACTCATCAGACCAGGAAACATTTTTCCAGACTTCTATTGCCCAATTTTGGGAAGCCTGTGCAAACTGTAGCCTCAATTTCCTGTACTTAGCTGACAGGAGAGGAACCTGATGTGGTCTTTTTCTGCTGTAGCCCATCTACTTGAAGGTTTGCGGTGTTCATTCAGATGCTCTTCTGCATACCTTGGTTGCAACAAGTGGTTGAATTGAGATACTAAGATATCAGTTGAGATATATTTTTAACCCATAAGAACTAATGGTCACACACATGTAACACACACTTTAAATGTTTTACAATCTTCCTTATAAAGCTTTATGCCTGACCTTAACTTATAAAGTCCCTCAGGAAAATGGCTCCAGGTTCTTTTGGGTTAAAAAAGTTTTTAAATGCATTCTATATTAGAAAAAAGCTTCAATATTCTTTGTCAGGTATGAATAAATTCTTCAAACACATGTAAAAACAGAGAGTTCAAGCATATGGCTTTTATGGGCAACCCATATACAATTGGCAAAAGTCTATTTTGAAATCACAAACTTATTCTAAAGACTCTAAATCCTGTCAGTACTGCATTAAACCTGTAAAACATGTTAAACATGTGAAGGCATTTAATGACCATTTAGGGAGAACTAAAGCAACAAAATATGAAAAATAACTTTCCAACTGAAATAAAAATGTCTTTTGGAATTTATATATTTATCTTAATCTTTGCAGTTGAAAATGTATGTTTTAGGACCATTTTATTGACTGTCACATAAAACTGAATTCACTATACACAAGAAAGAAAAAACTATATTGTGGCACTGTAAACAAGAACTTTCATCACACCACCTCTTTGTAAGGAAAGTGCAATAATTTCAGTGCCTTGCTGTTTCAGATACTGCTTTTTTATGCCTTCTAAGTATTTGCCTTTTTAGATAATTATCGTCTTTTATATTTTCTCATTTTCTCTGAAAAATGATCCCATCGCTTTCCCTTCCTTCACCTTTCTCTGATGAGCTTGTCCTCACTCCCTCCTGCTTTAGGACAGTATTCATTTAAATTAAGAGGCAGGAGCTAATTTCCTTCTTTTCCATCCTTTTGAATCCAAATTTTCAAAAGCAGTAACACACACACACACACACACACACACACACAGCAAAATAGTCAGGGAGAAATACACAAAGAGGAACCCACACAAATTAGGACCTTGCTGAATTAAATGTAACATTTCCTTGTTGGGATTTTGTCAAACTTTAATGAAAGTGTTTGCTGCCAATTAAATCACCTCCTGTTATCTTTGACAGCTATTGTTGAGGAACTAAGCCACAGTCACTGCAGTGCACTTTCTCCTTCAAATAAAATGACCTTGTGTTAACAGTGAAGGATGGAATAAATACAGCATAAAATAGCTTTATGGTTTTTTTGCAGACAAACCAGCCACGGGGCCCACAAGCCAGTGTAGTCCTAGTGCCGGTCCCAAGCCCGGGTAAATGGTGAGGGTTGCGTCAGGAAGGGCATCCGGCGTAAAAACTGTGCCAAATCAAATATGCGGATTCATAACACGACTTCCATACCGGATCGGTCGCGGCCCGGGTTAACAACGACCGCCTCCGGTGCCGTTAGCCAACAGGGTGCCGGTG
>VUQH01024864.1:9646-26745 GCA_015106775.1 Etroplus canarensis
TCCAGTTGAGGTGGTTCATCTGATCAGGACGCCTCCTGGACGCCTCCCACTTGAGGCAGACCCAGGACACGCTGGAGAGACTTTGTCTCCCAGCTGGCCTGGGAGCACCTTGGTGTCCCTCCTGAAGAGCTGGAGGAGGTGGCTGGGAAGAGGGAAGTCTGGGCTTCTCTGCTCAGGAGAAGGGGAATCCATCCATCCCATCCATCCATCCATCCCTCCCTCCACCCATCCAGCCATCCATCCATCCATCAACCAGCATACACATCATGCTTCTGTTCCCAGTCCTCATACATGCACATTTACAGGCCTATAGCCCTAATGTGATTGTAACACACAGTCAACAGGCCTATTCTTAAATTAAGTCCTCTATAGTTTTTAAAATTGTTTCCATTTTGATGTTTCAAACATGAGAGGAGAGTCATGTGACTGAAAGCCCACCCTTTACCTGAGACAGGGAGCCGGTAAGCTGATGGATGACGTCCTTTTGTGTCCACATCTAAAGCGTCTGTATATGAATAGCAGCTGTGAGCACAGCTCAGTGTTTTGCTGTATATATAAGTTATAAAAGTGCATCGTTTTTTAAATAACACACATATGCAGTACAGGCACGCAGAAATCTGATTTCTTGGGTGTCGACTCTTCAGAGCTGAAAACAAACTCCCCTAAAGATCATCCAGGCAGCAGAAACAATATAAATGCAGAGCAGCTTGTAGGAAATGGACAGAGGCTGTGGTTGTGTGTGTGTGTGTGTGCGTGCAGGTATCAGACACACTGCGGTGTAATTTTCAGCACTTATTCAGATTGTTTTCCAGCTCTTCTTCTGTGGTGTCTGACTCTGTTATTTAGCCCACCCGTCTGTTTGCGGAGAGGTTGACGCGCTGCTGCTCGGCGTCGGCTCGGCTCTTTTTTTCGGCTGGGTCACCGAGCAGGAACGAATCCGCCCTTCACACCCTGAAATCTCATCTCACAGAGTCAAGAGGAGGTGTGCTAAACCTCCTCTGGTTCTCCCTGCTCTGCCTCCCCCCTCTTCACCTCCTTTTGTTTTCTCCTTGTCTTGTTTTTCTCCTTCTCTTTATCCTTTTCCTCCTGTTCTTCCTCTTCTTTTCTTCTGTCTCCTCTTTTTCTTCCCCTCTCCTTGCTACCTTTTCCCTTTCTCATCATTCTTATATTCTCTTTCTCCCCCGGTTTCCTCCCTGTTTACTTCTTCATCTTCACCGTCTTTCGTCTCCTCGCACCACAAAGTGTGAAATGTGTGTTTGTGATTGGGTGAGGCTGTATTGACAAGTGCAGATGGACAAAAGCATTTAAAGACTCTGTGGGTAGCTGCGACCTTTGACCGGGGGGATAAATTGGATTTCTCTCAGCTTCTGACGGAGGAGTCGATGGGAGAGGAGGAGTTGTGACATTTGATGGTATCAGTTTAGTTTCACATGGTTAGTTTTCAGTTGGGAGTTGTTGAGAAATGACATCTTTCCATAATTACCCTTCACACACACACACACACACACACACACACACACACACACACACACACACACACACACACACACACACACACACACAGAAGGTCACTGCACTTTTATTGTCGAAGCAGCGCTGTGAGCACGTTGCCCATCCACACTCTGTGTGTGTGTGTGTGCGTGTGTGTGCTTATCTTTGTGAGAAATCATTTGAGTTTCGGAACATTTTTGACGATCCTCACTTCAGGACAGACCTTCAGATGGCTGTTTGATTGTAAAGACTCGGTTTTATCGTTAAGGTAACGGTTAGATGATGGTCTCTCAGGTAGTCTGTCTGAAATCAAATGTGTTTAATGTCCTTCCAGTGACAGCATAATGGTGAACAGTTTCACACCGTTTCTCCGGGGGACGTCGATAATGTTGCATTTGGCTTTGGACAGACCATAAATCCTGTTTTAGAAGTGGGTGCAGGATTAGGACTAACATCCCCGAGGGTTAAGGTTGCATTTGAGATTCGTGCTGAAAAAAGCGTCTTCCTTGCACTCTGGCTTTACACTTCCAGGATCTTCCTTTGCCAAAGAAGCAACAGAGTAGGGCTAGATGTCACTCTCAACAGTTAAACGGCTTCTGGATGTTACCTCGAAAGTCTATGATGTCAACACTGACAACCCCAGCTGGCCAATCAGGGAACAAAGAAAATAATTCCTACCAAAACAAATCCCAAACTAGAGTGAGGGTTACCACCCACAGCCAGGAAGAGAGAGATTGCACAGGACTCTCAGCAATCTTGTGAAAAAACTAAGTACACCCCATGATTAACGAGCTTCTAGAACCACATTCAGCAGCCAGTACCTGGTGGGCGTTCATTTATGCACAGCTCCATTAAGGTCTCAGCATTTCTATCAAGTTCAGGTCTGGATTTTGACTGGATTATTTCAACACTCAGATTCTTTCCTTTTTCTTTTTGGTTGTAGATTTGCTGCTGTGCTTGGGATCATCGTCTTGTTTCATGACCCAGTTTGGAACAAGTTTTGCTAGTCGCATTTGACTCTAGAATACTTTGGTACTCAGAGGAGTTCATGGACAGTTCAGTGACGGCAAGGTGTCCAGGTCCTGTGGCTGTAGAACAAGCCCACATCATCAGCCACTCTTCAGGTGTTTTTGCTGATATGTTGTGTTTGGTTTTCACCAAATGTGACAGCCAAACACCTCCACTTTGGTGTCATCTGTCCAAAGGAAACTGTTGCAGAGGATCTGGGGTTTGCTCAGAAGTAACTTGGCAAACTTAAGCTGTGCTGCCATGTTTTAGAGAGAAGAGGCTTTCTCCTGCCAACCCTTCCAAACACGCCACACTCTTTTAGCTTTTCCGTCATGAACTTCAACATTTAACATGCTAACTGAGATGTAACGCTGGGATCTCTTGCAGTTTCTCTGAGCACTGTACAGTCTGACCTTGGGGTGAATTTGCTGGGAAGATTGTTGCATCATGTTAACACAAGCCTAAATAAACTAGACCAGCAAACTACCAAAAGTTCTGTTATAGAGGTGGTCACACCAACTGATGGTCAGTTCATTAGATGGATGTACTTAGTTTTTCACAGGACTGCGTACAGTACTATGATAACTTAGGTATCAGAGGGTTAATGCTGTCCTCAAACTGCTCATTTCAGTGGGTTTGTGCTGCTGATGCCAAATACTCAGCCCAGCATCTGGATCTCTGCATTTCCAGCCTTAAACTGTCCGGTTTTGATGGGGCTCTTTCTCAGCTGAAAAGTGAAGAGTAACCATGAGCTCTTTAGCCTCAAGGAAACTTTAGTATTCCACTACTCCTTACAGCTGTACATATCTGAGATACCCTAACCTTTCTGTCCGCTGTAGCCGGCCTGGTTATTCACCTTGCATGAATAAGCAGGCATAAAGGTCTTCCCAATAAATTGCTTGGTGGGTGCAAAATATAATATTTAATACGTGCCATAACATGTCCACAACTTTGCTCTCAGATTTGAACCCAGCTAATCGTTGCTGTCAGACTGGTTTTCCTGATGTACTATTAACGTGCACCGGAGCTACTTTCATGTATTTCTGGATCTTTGAAAGTCATACAGTACTGACAGTTATAACAAGCTCCTGGACTTGTTCACAGGTTGAGGTGTAAGTGTGAATGTTTCTGTTGTGCTTTCACGTTACACATTCTACAAAGTTTGGAACTCCCAATGTCAATGTTGAAACTTTACACAGTCTTTAGCCACTGACCTGGCCTCGTGACATGCTGCAGTTGTCCTTCATTTTAGTGCCCATCACAGCTGTCATTGTAGATTTTACTGACATCCATTAACAATATGAAGGCAGTCAAGAAAGGCGGGGTGGGACTGTGCACAAAGTGAGCACGAAACCTTCATGGTGAATAGTGGAAACAGGTGGTGGTGTGTGATTCTGAATGTTAATCATAAGTACAGGTAGGCAGCCTGGAACAAGCGGAGCAGTCTTCATCCTGACAGGAGAAGAGATTAAACCCCCTCACTGCGCTTGTCAAAGAGATTTAACAAATTACTAAAAAATGAATGCGCTGGAAAAATGTGGGTCATTTTTTCTAATTTTTCAAAAAACCTTTGGTTGTTCTTGCCAAAAAAAAAAAGAAAAACTTAGATACAATCCTGATTATTAAATTCCCCTCAAACACATTGCACATAATCCTGAGTAGGTGATAACCAATTATCTGAACAAGCAGATAATAAAATGTGAAAACTGATCCTGCACATCCATCCGTTATGATTTTGTTTCCAGTGTCATGTGTTCTTCTTCCATCAGCATTTCAAAATCTAACTTTGGATGTGTAGGAGATTTGTGGTTGACCCAAGTGTACTGAGCTGATACTGAACTATATGGACAAAAGTACTGGGCCAGTGCCACCTACAGGAAGTTTAATGACATCCATCCGTCCATTTTCTTCCACTTAACTAATCGGGGGGTGGAGCCTATCCCAGCTGTCACAGGAAGAGAGGTACACCGGGGCGGGAAAGAGATCGCCAATCTAATTTGGGGAGTAACACAGAGCGAGAGAGACATTCACTGTCTCACCCACACCCACAGCCAGTTAACCTAACCCTGCATGTCTTTGGACTGTGGGAGGAAGTGGGAGAAAACTCACATTGGCACAGGGAGCACGCAGACGCCACTGAGAGGCCACGCAGACGCCACGCAGACAGGCCCCAGCCAGCCAGTGGATTCGAACCCGGGCAGCTTCTATGACATCTCATTCTAAATCCATCGAAATGAATTCTGTTAGGAGCGATTGTTGGTACAACGTGAACATGATTTAATGAATTACAGAATTTTAAACTGAGAATGACCGTGTACCATTTAGACATATTTTAGACCCCTACCAAACGGAAGTTGCTCAGTGGGAACTTTAAATTGATGAATGGTTACAGTTTGAAGTCTTTTTAAAAGCCCGGTGTTTGATTGGCTCAGCTGAGGGGGGGGGTCGCTCTGCTGTTAATGGTTACCGCAGTCTTAGCCTTATCCTGCTCGGTCATTTAGGCAGACGGAGGCTGAGCAGGCAAACGGGCTCACAAACACTGCTGGGGCTTCAGCAGTCAAAGTTCTGTCAGAAGAAGCACCAGCTTTGCCAGTGGGCCGTTCTTCTTGCCATGCAGTTTGGGTGTACAGCTTCACAGGGAAGGTCCATTCAATGTTGGAAGGTTTCTGACCTTCTGAACTGCATTACCAAAGTATTTTCAAACGCCAAACTCACATAAGATGTCTGAATTATACACTTCCTCTGTTGTAATAACTAAGATAACTAAGCTCTGCAGATGCTCTGCCGCTTTTTCTTCCTGCCTGTGATCTTCTTTACCACTCTTCTTCCTTCTTTTCTTCCTTCTTGTCTCTTCCACGTCTTTTCCGTTCCTTATCTGCTCATCTCATCTGTCCTTTGCTCTTTTCGTTTTTGTTTTTCCTTTGCTCTGTCTCCTTTGCTCGCCTCCTGCACCTCCCCTCCACCTCCCCCCTGTCGTCCTTTATCCTTGCCCCTGCTTCTCCGCCCCTTCCCCTCTTTTCCCCTCCCTTCCTCTCCCCTGGATGAACTGTTAACAGAGGCCACGCCCGCTCAGTATAGCCCCGCCCACACACCTACTTCTCCTCCTCTCCACCCTTCTCCTGCTCCTCCTGCTCCTTCTGGCACCCCTTTGACTTACTCCTCCTCCTCTGATCCCCCACCAGTGTCCCCCAGCCCAGGCGTTGCCCTCCCCTCTGCCCCCCGCGACCTGGTCCCTGTCCTAGTGTCCAGCCGATTTGTCCGACTGAGCTGGCGCCCCCCAGAGGAGACCGGAGGAGCCGTTCAGACTTATGGCGTTTATTACTCCCAGGATGGAGTTGAGAGGTAAGACAAGACTCTTTTTTTTGGGGGGGGCGCTGTTTAGTGTGACATCGTCTCTGAATCTACATTAATGACTTCTTTAGCTGTTTGTATCCGTCTGTGTTGGTATTTTCTTACACAGAGCCGGTGCAAAGCGGAGTGCAACCGATGCAAACGTGCTGCCGTCCTCCCAAAAGTCAACTATGCATAGCTTGACGCGGCTGTGCTTTGGTCAAATGCTGATTGGTTGAGAAGTGGGCTGGAACAGGAAGTGACAGTGGAGTTCCCTGTGTAGAGAGAGAAGCTAAAAAAAAACTAGCTTAAAAAAATTTAAAAACAAACAAAAAGAACATGAAAAGTACAGAGTGGCTACAGTTTTCACGTTTCACTCAGTTTCACTTCAGGTCTTTATATAATTGATCTTTGCTGTGGATGGCTGAAGGACCAACAACAGCAGTAGTTCACAGACCACTTGTTTGTGACACTGCCCCCTGGTGACAGTAAACAGCTACAGCAGATGATTTATGACGGTCTGCAAAGCTGTGCGTAGGCTCTCCAAAGGACCAATGCAGTACAGTAAATCCAGCATAAATGGCTGCATGTATGCATAGCATTGCTTTGAAGTAAATCACTGGAATTTTTAAAATTTTTACCCTGTGATGGAAAAAAAACTTGTTTCAATTCATCCTGAGGGGAAATAAAAATACTTGGAATGTGGATAAATACAGAATCTCCTTTAGTACCAGTTGGTCTTTCCCAAGTGCCAACCTCTGGGTGTGAGTAAAGTGCAGTTCCTCAAACTACCACTTGTCCAACATCAGTGTCTGACCTCACACTTGCTCTTTTGGATGAATGGGCAAAAATTCCCACAAACAAACTCCAACATGTTGTAGAAAGCTTTCCCAGAAGGGTGGGAGCTGCTCTAGCTGCAAAGGAACCAACTCCATGTTAATGTTTATGGATTTAGACTGGACTGGCATGGAGCTCCTGCAGGTATGATGTGTCAGTGCCCCGATACATTTGTTCATATAGTGTTTTTATTAAAAGTGTGTTGAAATGGAAACACTGTACTAAACCATAGCACCTAGTAAATATACTTACTTATATCACACTATGTAGCGGCAATGCAAAGTAGCTGGTAAGACATTTCACTCCTCGTGGCTCCAAATGAACGCTCAGCAGATGGGTCAGAATGTTGGGACGCGTCCTCTGGCAGCCATAAGTGTCTGTTCAAAGTCTGTACACTGTCCAATCAGAAGTTTGTGAGATATTTTGGTCTGGCCAACAGAGACAGGCTGCTTACATAGCTGAAAAAAAGTAAATGAAACCATGTTGTGGATTCAAAGGCATGTGGACCCCAGATCCTGATTTAGCTGTGTAAAGGTAACTTGACTTGTTAGCTTATAAAGGGATAAAAGACTGATGGTGCAGAGCTGTATACTAACAGTTTGTCAAAGACAACACTGCCTTCCTTAGATCACAGCTCTGCTGCACACAGCAGCTCAGAGCACTGAGTAGAAAAAGCTCTGGGTGACACATTGGCGAGTCCCCCGCTGATGTTAAATGGTTACCTCTGACAGTCCGGGCTCCAGCTGAAGGCTTTCACATCCAGGCTTTTAAGCTTTGTTACCTCAGAGACAATCTAGGCCTGCAGAGCTTCAGGCCTCTGAACGGTAGGCTGGACAAAAGAGCCACTGAAGTTTTTGTCATGAAACGATTCGATAGAGAGATTCTGTCAGTCCTAATGACTTACAGAAGGAATAGAGGCCGAGGTTTTGTCAGTTCTAATGACTTTGAGAAAAATACAGAGATGGGTTTTGTCAGCGCTAATAACTTGCAGAGAATGAGAGAGGAGGGAGACCGAGAGAGAAAACAATGAAAGATTACAGAGGGAAGGAAAATGGTTGGAGAGAAGCGTGAGTATGACTTTTTTTTGGTGTCATTTGTAACAACTTCCAGGAAATATATTGACAGCAAAAGAGAGAAATATCCAGGCACATCAAGAAAGAAAATGGAAAAGAAAGAAAACAGAAAGAATTGGATAATGGGAAGATGTTTGTAGGTAGACATTCATACCAGTCATTATAGCTCTTACCAAAGCATGTCATACTGATTACTGTTATTTTCAGGATCTGGTAGGGTTCTTATAATTATAATCATTTTATGTGTCAGTGATACCCGTTCTTTTTTCATTTCTTCTTAGTGCTACATTGCAACAGCCGTGTTGTCTGCACCAGATATAAGTACTTTGGATTCAGATAGCAGTAAAATCATACATACATAGGTTCCACACAAGCACACACATAGGCTGAAGCCTTTGGTTTGAATCCGTGAACCGGATTAAAAGACTGGACCAGCTGCTTATCTGACCAATCATCCCTGTGAATTTTAAATTGAACGCCCACCTTCAGATTGTCAGAATGGGTCTCTTCAGGTTACCTGACCAATATTCATACACCATGTGGATAAAAGTACTGGACCACCTAAACATTACAGCTACAGGAGCTTTCATGAAATCTCCTTCTAAATCCAGAAGCATTAATATGGACTTGGTCCCACTTTGGAGCTATAACAGCTTCCACCCCTATGCTGAGATACAATATGAAAACAACCAGAGCTACCACTCCTCAAAGCCACTGAAGATCACAAAGTCATCAAAGCCCCTGTGACACCTTGACGATATAACAAGCATATGCCAACGTATGAAAACATTTGGCGAGTACACTGGCGTACGTTGAATAGGTTATTAGTAAGTTGTGTATAAGGTAATAGCACGCTGAAGCACACTGGTGTACGTTGTAGTATGGCAAGGTTGACGAAAACTTTTGAGCATGCACAAAATTTCCAGTAAGTTATGTAATCACTGACACACGTTTACACACGTCACTTGTAAGTTACTAATAAGTTGAAATGCATTGAGATAATGTCTAGTGTATCCACTTAATTCTAACCTATGAGTAACATGATTTAAACCTATGTGTAACTTATAGTGAACTTATCTCCAACTCATATTGATGCAGTAGACATAGCTGACGCGTTCCGGACGACCACAGGAAACTTAGTGAACGTGTTTCGAACTTACAGCTTACGTATAATGGTGTAGTAGTAGCTATGAAAACATTCTATACAAGTTACTAATAGGTTATGTGTACGTCCAACTCATTATGAATACATTATGTGTACGTCCAACTCGTCATGAACACATTATGTGTACGTCCAACTCGTTATGTATACGTTATGAATACGTCCAACTCGTTATGTATACGTTATGTATACGTCCAACCCGTTATGAATACGTCCAACTCGTTATGTATACGCCCAAGGTAATATTGATAGTTCTGCCTATGCCAGCATTTTACTGTAGATCCATTTTGATATGTCGGCATACGCTGGTTAAATTATCAAGGTGTGACAGGCACTTTAAAGAGCAAACGTCTGACACGGCTCCAGGTAAACAACTCATGAACCTGGTTAAGGTTGTCCATAGTTTGCAAAGCTGACAGAAAATCTGACAAATCTAAAATACTAATGTTTTCTCACAACTTGATTTAATATGTATAATTTCATAGCTTCACCTTTATACCCCTGAATGTAATGCTCGTATCTTTGTCCAGTAATCTGGCATGTTTTTACTCTAAATATATGATTCACATCAATCAAACCCACTACAGAAATGTAAAAATAGAAAATAGTGCAATCTATAAATTTAAGGAGCCTGTTTTGTGTATGCTTTTATTGTCAGTTCCAAGGTGAAACACTTTCACTCTTACTGGAAACTGACGTTGTTGCTATATTGCTGTTATATTGCAAACCCAAGGCTGATGAGATCAGAGTGGAACAAAAAGACCAGAGGGTGAGGAAAGGGAGAGATAAAAACAGAACGAGGTGAGATCCTTAGAGAGAGGAAAAAATAAGAAGAAAGGTGGGCGAGATGAGAAGGACTTGGTGGAAGAAGTCTGTTTGGCGCTCTGTGGGTTATTCCTGTTCCAGCAGACGGACTGCCCTCAGACGGTGGCCTTTTCAAGGGCAAACACAGTTCACACTGTATCAGAACCCAACCTGCTGGTTAACTCCACATCCAGCTTTTACCCAGCAGCCCAGAGGAAAACGTGGATTTATATACCCCGAGAACACCTCTCGCCTTTTGTGTTTTTTTTAACCTTTGCATGTGACTGCTGCTGCTGGCGATAGCAGTTGGTTTGTTGCTCCGCTGGTGTGTTAAACTGCTTTGAAATTTACTGTGGACATCTGCCATCTGTAGATGATAAATCCTGATAACCTCTGAACAAAAACCCACCTGAGATCCCTGTTCAGACTATACATGTTTCCAGTTGCTTATTGAACAACTGTAGGACGTCTAAAGAGGATCAGCACAACAAATGTGACATCAGGTTTAATCATAGTTATACCAGGCGGCCTCGTCATGGAAGCAGCCTGCTCACGGTGCGGTGGGCAGTGTTTACGTGGGGGTCAACATACAAGAACCTCTAGAATGGAGAAGGTTAAAAGGTTTTTAGCTCACTAGGTCAAAGAACTGATGTGCTGATGCCCTGGAGAGGCGTCCATTGTCCATCTGTCCATCCACTATTCACAGAAACTGCCACTCCTCCTTTGGCTAAATTTTAGTGAAACCTGCACACAATGATCACTTATTGGGTCTTCGCCCAAATGATGTTCAACGACAAGTTCACATGTTTGGTTTTACGTCACAAGAATTGCTCCAAGAATGTGATTGTGATGTTCCTAAAAAGAGTGTCTGCATGTGAAATAAACCTCTAAGGTTTATTTATGGCACAGTGAAGTTTAAGCTTGGTCAGGGCCAGTCAGGCAGTCCATTGTCCTGGACCGTTTCACTTGTCAGTGGAATTCACTTCTCATTATTTAGTGCACTGTAGACACAAAATGTGTCACTTTCTTCCTGTACTTCACACATTACAGTCACCTGTAAGCTGTGATGGATTATGAGCCGGAGGAGCTGCTATGTCACTGACGCTGGTTAGGGAGTAAAAACCATTTTATTATTTAAAAAAAATGGTGTTAACCCAGAACTGTGTGTAGTTAATAAAAGGGTAAAACTAACACAAACTATTAATTTTTACACTCAACCCTAGTTTGTAAGTAACAAAGGTGCTTCTGAGCGGTATATTCTGTATATATAACAATGTAGCATTCTTGTTTTTAACTGCAATAAATTTGGTAGATTTTGTAGAACTGATTCAGTAACGTCACTGTCATTGTTATTCATTCTCTTTCGATGGGCAGGTTTTTCAAATATCACCCTGGGTTGGAAATGAGGATTTTTTTAAACTCTTTTCCAACTTTCTGTGAGCTGAAACTGACTGGATGTTAAGATTTTTTTTTCTGTTGGAAATTTAAAAAAAATCATGCTCATGCTTAATCATCAGTTATGTAACTATAAAGTTTAGGTCCACACTTGAATTTCAACAAAACCCAATTTACACTTTATAAACAGCTTATTACATAACTCTCTCACTTTCTGTCTCACTCTGTGAGAGAGAGAGTTCTAGCATTGTGCCAAGTTAGGTTGTTAACATCTGTATATCCAGAACTTTATCCTGCCTTTCAATAACGGCCCCAACAAGCTGCTGACAAAATGACAGACTTAAAAAGTGGATGATTTATCTTAAAAATTTTCCAGCATGTGCATCCATGAACGCATCAAACTGACTCTCCTGCCCCACCTGCTGCCCGTCGTTCTGTTGAGCCAGGTGAACGGCACCCTGCTGCACACGCAGACATAAAGATAATTAGTGTTTCCCCCAGAAACTCCAGCCATCAACACAGGAGGTGCTTTTGTGTTGGACTCTAAAGCTTCTTGGATGGAGCTGCACAGACGAGCACTGAACCTGCTGATGAGCTGTAATTATGATGAATTTAGCACTGCTTATTTAAAAGTGTCTGCTTTCACTCCCTGCCTGGCTGCGGTAATTTATTTACAGTACATTTCTGCACAGTTTTTCCTTCTGTCTAAATTAAAGATGAATTATAATTTTTTGTGCTTCTTAGTGGTAAATTCAAGTTGTTAACATGCAGTGAAGATGTCTTATCAGATTTCATCAAAAAGGAGCAGAATTCGGTCAATGTAAAGTTTCTTTTTATGCTTATTTGCAGGAATATTTTCTTCATTTTGTGATATTTTCCTTACGGTGAACTGAAGCCACAGTATGTGTGTTTCTGTGTTTGATGCTGCCGTGGAAACATGCTAAGCGCTGGCTGAGTTCGCCTCATCTGTGATCTGGTGATTAGTTGAGAACTGTGATGCTGCAGAGGTGCTGTAATCTGAGGATTAGCTGTAGACACTGAGGGATTACACAGATTGCAGCTGATTACAGTGGCGATTATCTGCACTGTTACAAAGTAGAGATGGACTCTCTTTTTGAAAGGATCACCTCCCAGTTTAAGTCTATTTAATCAAAACTCTGTTAAGCGGCTCCATGTAATTGCAATGACTCTCAGGTCGTTTTTGTTTTTACTGTAATGTACAGTTAAGCTGCAGTGCTTTTTTTTCCCCATGCTAGGGAGAGGTCAGTGAACGTGTCGGAGCCGGAGTCTTTGGAGCTGACCGTTTCCAACCTGAAGCCAGAGGAGAGCTACAGTTTCAGAGTCATCGCTTACAACGACGTGGGGCCAGGAGAGAGCTCCGCCCCCCTCAAGATTACCACCAAACCTGATCGTAAGAAGCAAACACACCATCGCAGCCACGTATCTTTACTCTACGCATCTGTGTCAGTGTTTTGTTGAATCTGTCTGTGAGGATTCTGGCCTGGCTCGCAGTCCTTGTTTTTCACCAACCCAAAGATGTTAGACGGGGTCAAGGTCAGGGCTCTGCACAGACCAGTCACGTCCAGACAAGTCAAGTTTATTTATGTAGCACATCGAAGCACAGCAAATGTTGACCAAAGTGCTGCACAACAATCAATAAAACAATTCAAATGAAATTACAAAATAGGAAGGGAACCCAGTTAAAAGCAGTCAAGTTCGTCAACACCAAACTTCTTCAACCGTGCCTTTTGGACCTTGCTTTGTCCACTGAGTCACAGTCAAGCTGGAGAAGGGCCTTCCCTAAACTGTCCAAACAGTCCAAAATGTCTCGGTAAACTGAAGCACTAAGATTTCCCTTCATTGGAACTAAGGGGACCAGGCCAGCCACAGAGAAACAACCTCATAGCATTATCTTTCCTTCACCAAACTTTACAGTCGACTCAGTACAGTCAGGCAGGTAACATTCTCCTGGCATTCACCAAACCCAGACTCATCCATCAGACTCCCAGAAAGAGAAGAGTGAACACATTTTCACTGCTCCAGAATCCAGTAGTGGCACTGCACCATTTGGCATTGTGCTTGGTGATGTAGGGCTTGAATGCAGCTGCTCAGCCATGAAAGCCCATGCCATGAAGCTCCTGGCACACTTTTTTTTTTACTGATGCTAATGCTAGAGGAGGTTTGGAACTCTGTAGTCATTCAGTCAGTAAAGTATTGGCTACTCTACACCTCTGCACTCAGCAACCCCACTCTGCAACTTTACATGGTCTGAAATGTCATGACAGAGTTGCAGTGATTCAGAATATTTATCAGTCCTGGGGGGGAATTGTTTACATTACATATACTCCATTACATACAGATAAATACAAATATATAATACAGAAAATGTGAAGATAAAATAAACAAGTCATATATGCAAGAACACTCAAAAGCTTAACAATACATATCTGCAGTGTATACATGATATGGAATTTGAAAATAGACCAGGTGTTATAGGGAGGAGTTGTAACATTTGATAGCCACAGGTAGGAATAAAATTTCACCCCTGCTAGATATCCCGCCATCAACTGTAAGTGGTATTATTGCAATGGTTGCATCCTGTTACTGTACCAGGTTAGATTCAGTCAGCTCTTTATAACAACCCCATCTTGCACAAATGTTTGTAACGGCAGACTGCATGGCTAGCTGCTCAATTTTTCTACACCTGTGGCAACGGGGCTGAATGAAACACCTGAAGTCAACACAGCCAATACAGCTCATGTTATACACGCCACTTAGGACTGCATTGTTTGTATCCATTATCACTGGTCCCTTACACCTCTTCAGGTGGAAAGCCCGAATGTAGCCCACACCTGCATTGTTCTGTGGGCCACATTTGGTGACTACTGGCAACTTTGACTCCATGCTACACCACATGACCTCGTTAATGTCATGCTGCACCACATGACCTCGTTAATGTAATGGAAAATGTAACAGAAGCAGGTTCACTTGGTGGATTGTATTGGCTTTTGTAACTCATTAAAAATAAAAGAAAATATGAGATTCCAGCCTTACGCTGTCTTGCATTTATACAGCAGAAACCTGAACAAGCCTGAAGCTAATGACTGGACTTGTTGATGTAACACTCATAACAATGAGGAAAATGAGCTGATTCTGTCCCTGTACTAATGGATGTATGAAAGTAGCAGTGTTGGTAGCAGAAGTGTTTGTGAGTGTGTGTGTGAACAGTATGTTGTCTCTGTGTGTCTACAGTCCAGGTTCCCAGCAAGGTGGAGTCTCTCCGAGCTCTGGCTCTGTCTCCGACCTCTGTGCAGGTGACCTGGGAGCCGCCCAGCCATCCGAACGGCCCCATCCTGGGCTACAGACTGCTGTGGACGGAGAGCCCATCTGGCAAGGAGCAGGTGAGCACCTTCGCTGATGGAGTTAAATACCTGAGGTGGAGTTCTTTAATAGTTGCTCGACTTTCTGGGAATGAAGTGTGATTGTTCCTCTGTGTTTGTGTTCAGAGTGTGGAGGTGAATGGACAGAACTACAAGATGGAAGGGCTCAACAAGTTCACAGAGTACACGGTTCGGATTTTGGCCATCAACCGCTATGGACCAGGCACTGCGTCAGAGGCCATGAGCGTCACCACCCATTCAGATGGTAAGCTGTTCTCATTTAGTCAGTGTGGTAACTTGCAGGAAGTGGAGGGGTGAGGCTTTCTCTCTGCAAATGAAAGCTTTTCACTCTGCCAGCTAGTCCTTTCTCAGGCAGGATTTATCATTTTAACATCCAGCAGGTCACCAGCACACCCCTTAGAGTGCTTACAGTTTGAGAGACTCTTACCTTTCAGCTCTTTTGCATGCATTTTTTTACAGATATGTTATATAGTGTCTCTTTTATTTTATTTATGATTAAATAAGTGCAGCATCTGCCACAATACATTTGATGAAAAGGGCCTTCATAAAAAGTTGCACACAATAGGCTTCTTAAAACACACTTTCTCCAGTATACCAGGTACATTTTTACAATGCTGGCTGTCAACCTGGTTTCAAAAGGGAATTTTGATTTTACTGGAAGTTCAAAGGATGAACTGAATTATCAGGTATAAAAGCATCTGAATAGGTTTTTTCCCCACAAGTCCTGGGGTTTAAAGTGTTAACAGATCAGAAATAGTCTTTTTAAAATGCCATAAGAACTTATTGGATTTAGACCAATAAGAAAATAAGGTTGTTTTTTAAAAACTGAAATGTCATCACTTCAGTGTGCAAACATAGAAAGGCTTTGAAAAGTTTTGGAATGTAGTTCCAGGATCGCTGCTCTGCTTTTTGCGGATGATGTGGTTGTTTTGGTTTCATCGGGCCGTGACCTACTGCTCACACTGGAGCGGTTTGTAGCTGAGCGTGAAGTCCAAGGCCATGGCCAAGGTAGAGTGTCCACTCCAAGCGAGGAACGAGTGCCCCAAGTGGAGGAACTGAAGTATCTTGGGGTCCTGGCTGTGCCAGTCTGTTGCTGTGAAGAGAGAGCTGAGCAAGAAAGCAAAGCTGTCACTTTACTTGTTGATCTGTGTTTCTACTCTCACCTATGTTCTCGAGCTTTGGATAGTGACCTAAAGAATGAGACTGCAAATACAAGCACTTGGAAAGAGGCTTCCTCTGGAGGTGTCTGGACTTTTCTTAAAGATAGGGTTACTCATTCACTTAGAGTAGAGCCGCTACTTCTCCACATTGAATGGAGTCAGTTGAGGTTGTTTGGGGGCCTTCTAGGTGAGGTTCTTTGGAGATATTGTACCAGGAGGAGGCCCCACAACAGATCCAGGACACACGAGAAAAACTGTACCTCTCAGCTGGCTCGGGAATACCTCAGTGTCCCCCCTGCAGAAGAGCCCCATGAGGTGTCTGGGGAGAGGGAGGTCTGACTGGACCTGGTTAAATACAGAACTTTCCCACGTTCAGACCTGACTAGGATCAGTTGAGAATTTGAAGATAATATCAAAGAATAACACCTAGATAGTAAGTCTGCTTGCTCGAAGTTTTAGGACAAACGGCTTTATAAGAACGATTACTTGAGGTGGTTAACCCCTGAACGTCCACCAGGCTTTGATACATATCAGGACTTAGGGTCCAGTCCTTTATTAGAGTGTTTGCCTGTCTGAAACACCCAAATTGAAAAGCTTTCTACAGAAAAATGTTGACATTTCATTTGAAATGTGACATCTTCTGCTTCCTGCTAATAATGTCTGTATTTAAAATCTAGACAGACACGTTTTGAAGTCTCTGATTCAGCATTTTTGTTGTAGCCATCTCAGCTTTTTTAAACCAGGGCTGAGCTAGAAACTTAGACTGCACACTCGTAAGGTAGCGACACGTCAATCGCAGGGCAGGCCTGCTCTGCTTTATCTTCCTTTTTGACTGTAATGGGGAACATAGTTTACAAAATGAACATCATTTTCTATTACATAACACTTAAAACCAGGAATTAAGACTACAGCGTCATCACCAAACCATCTACTGAGGTCATAAATCAAGGGAGAACTTGGATCATTTTCCCCATGCACTTATTTTTTGCCCCCTGTTGGCCATTACAAAGCATGCAGGCTAAAGGCACTTGCACACTGGCTTCACTTTTAGACCTGGAAGCTACGCCTTTCTCCGCTAACATGGAGATTTGGAGTTGATACTGCAGTCAGCCACCAGGGGGCAATTGAGATATTTCTGGGTAAAAAAAAGTTATTAACAGTGCATTTTAAGACAATGGCACTCTTTCATTCTGTAAAAAAAACACGAGTAAATGTGAAGTATGATGAGCTTTAAGAGACACTCAGTAAAAAAACTGGCAAAGGGTTAAAAAAATCATCACAACTACAAATTAGCAGGCTCCTGATATTTTTAACGACAAGAGTCCAGAATATTAATACGTCTGCCTGGCTTCCAGCCTGACTGGTTTAAACCGGCCACAGTTTCAAGCAGCTTAGACCAGAAAACCACTGGACCAGGTGGTGCCTATTACCTGGCTGT
>VUQH01024865.1:4501-17844 GCA_015106775.1 Etroplus canarensis
GAAAAGGATGGATTACCCTCTCCAAGTTGGGGATGAGGTCCTGCCCCAAATGGAGAAGTTCAAGTATCTCGGGGTCTTATTCACGAGTGAGGGGAGGATGGAGCGGGAGATTGACAGATGGATTAGGGCAGTGTCTACAGTGATGCGGACATTATACCGGTCTATCGTGGTGAAGAGGGAGCTGAGCTCTAAGGCAAAGCTTTCAATTTACCAGTCTATCTACATTCCAACCCTCACCTATGGTCATGAACTTTGGGTAATGACCGAAAGAATGAGATCATGGATACAAGCGGCCGAAATAAGCTTTCTCTGCAGGGTTGCTGGGCTTACCCTTAGAGATAGGGTGAGGAACTCAGTCATCGGAGAGGCTCAGAATGGAGCCTCTGCTCCTCCACATCAAAAGGAGCCAGTTGAGGTGGTTCAGGCATCTAATTAGGATGCCTCCTGGACGTCTCTCACTGGAGGTGTTTCGGGCACGTCCCTCTGGGAGGAGACACCAAGGAAGACCCAGGACATGCTAGAGAGGCTATGTCTCTCAGCTGGCTTGGGAACGCCTTGGTGTCCCCCCTGAGGAGCATGAGGAGGTGGCTGGGGAGAGGAAAGTCTGGGCTTCTCTGCTTGAACTGTTGCCTCCGTGACCCGGACTCCCGGAAAAGCGGTAGACGATGGAACGGAAGCGTTTAGTAAACCACAGCCAGTCAGCCACAAAGTGACATACCTCCTCTGGCATTAACATCAGCACAACAGCTGTGTGCCGGGAACTGCATGGCATTTTTTGCCCATGGCTGAAGAGCTGCACCCAAGCCTCACATCACCAAGCACAATGCTAAGTGTCAGATGGAGTGGTGTAAAGCACGTTGCCACTGAACTCTGGAGCAGTGGAAATGTCTTCTGTGGAGAGAGGTATTACACTTCTTGAACTCCAAGTCTGATGGAGGAGTCTTTGGTGAATGCCAGGAGAACGTTACCTGCCAAACTGTAAAGTTCGGTGGAGGTGCTATAGTGATTTCTTTTCTAGGGTTGGCTTGGGCCCCTTAGAGAAATCTTAATGCTTCAGTTTAACAAAAACACTGTGAGAACAATCTGGGGAAGGCCCTTTTCTGTTCCAGCATGACTGTGCCTCAGCCCGGAAAGCAAGCTCCATAAAGGTATAATTCGATGAGTTTGGTGTGGAACAACTTGACTGGGCCACACAGAGCCCTGAACTCAACCCTAGCAAATACCTTTGGGATGAACTGGAACAGAGATTGAACCAGCCCTTTCATTGTCATGGTCCCTGCCTCCTGGTCGGCTCTGCCGTCTCTCTCTCTCCCCTTCCTTTTTTCTCTCTCCCTGCAGAGAGTGTGGCAGTTGGTGAGCTGCCGGCGCGCTGACCTACTTTTGCAATTGGTCACACCTGGGAGGCTGATCAGGCACACCAGTCCTGCATGCGCTGATCGCCTGGGTGTCTGTTATAAACTGGCTGAGAGTGCTGCTTCAACGCCAGATCATTGAGTCTCCTGAAGAAGCTTCTGCTCTGATCTCCCTTTGTTCCTGATTGTGACCTCATTCCATGGACTCAACTGGTTACTCATGAGCTCTGGCCAAGCTCACTTCAGCACCTGACGCCCTGCTTTGCACATTCTGCCTTTGTTATTTCCTGGAAAATAAACCTTGTGAACTTTTACCCTCAGCGTCTCGCGTTTGAGTCCAGCACCCACACCTAGGCTATGACACTCATCCAACATCACTGTCTGTCCTCACAAATGCTTTTCTAGATGAATGGGCAAAATTTCCACACACTCCAAAATCATGTAGAAAACCTTCCTAGAAGAGTGAAAGCTGTTATAGCTGCAAATGGGGGACCAACTCCATATTAATGCCTATAGAGTAGGTTAACCAGTACTGTGTAGGTTAAACAATACTTTTGTCTATATGTATTAAACAAATAATTTAAACTCCTTAACTGCTTCCTAATTCGTTTTGTTTGCAGCTAGCTCTACTGTTAAAGGAGCCAGACTTTCTTTTCATCTTTTAAAGTGTTCTGTAGCACTTTACACTGTTATAGCCAACTGTAAAACACGGTGGAGGCTCTGTCATGAGTTTGGGGCTACATTTCAGCCAGTGGTGCTGGGGATCCTGTCAAAAATGACAGAATTATGAAAGCAGAAAAGTACCGTGACATTTTGAACCACCATGCAATACCATCTGGAAATCATCTGAAAGGCAATTTCTTCATTATTCAGAATGGCAATGATCCCTAACGCACTGCCAGTGCAGTACACTGGAAAACTGTTAGTCATGGACTGGCCTCCCCAGGGACCTCAACATTATTAAGGCAGTGTGGGATCATCTTGACAGAGAGTAGAACAAAAGGCAGCCAACATCCAAAGAAGAGCTTTGAAATGTCCTTTAAGAAGCCTGGAGAACTATTCCTGATGACTACTTAAAGAAATGACAAGAAAGCTTGGCTAAGAGAGTTCAGGCTTTGTTGAAGAATCAAGGTGATCATTCAAGCTGGTTAGAATAGTACAAACTCTGATTTTGCCTTTTGTACTGCATTTCCATTTAAGTTTCTACTCATATTCTTAGGAGGCTACTGCAAAAGTACCCCTGGGGTACTTGCAAACCTGGATGGGAATATACAAACTCTGATTTATAAAAGATAAATCAACTGTTGTGATTATTTATTCATTTATTAAATAATTTCAAGCAGGATACCATAAAAATGTGACGATTAAAGACACCAGTCTCTACCCTGATAGTGACTTTTTTTTTAATCCACAGACATGTCTTTGTCCAGAATATAGTGATATAAAACATTAAACTTTCATTAATCACTTACAAAGTCTACGTATTATTGTTGTTTTTTTCTTTTACACACACGGGTTATGTTAGCTACTGGATAGATTTGTCGTTGACGTCACGTTCTAAAAAAACTAAATAGACAAATTTTATATATTAAATGTTCAAAATCCTTCATGAAATAGCTTCAAATGTACACTCTCCAGCGGCATGTAAAATATACACAAAGTTACAAAACCCCCCCGGTCTCCTGCTACAGTCAGAGGGCCCAGAACAGGTGAAATTTCTCGTGGACTCTGGCATCGTCATGCTCCAGCACACTTCCCAGTCCCCATCTGCTAAGGCCACACCTCGATTTATAATCTCATAAATTATAAACTACCACAAATCTCTTTTTGTGACTTTGTTCTGTCATCCTTGGTGTCAGCTTTTGTCTTCACAAACTGTTTCCACATCGCTGATTTCTCTGTTTTCCTCACGTCTTTATTGCCTTTTTCCCCATCCGTATTAAACCTAGACATTTTCTTTCTCTCTTTTTGTTTTCCTTTTTGTCTCTCATTGGTTTTTCAGTGCGTTGATGTGAGCGCAAATCTTCAGAGCAGGTCCCAGTTTGATGTTCATGCTGGTCATCAGATGGTCCTCGGTCAGCAGCAGAAGAGCCTGGCCGTCGATTTCCTGCACCCGGAAAGCTTCCGCCACGTCACTGCAGCCTGAAACATGACAACACAGAGAGTTTAATACTAAATATACATTCTCTAAAACAGTTATAAAATAGTTCACCACTCATACAGTTGTTATCAGAAAACAATATGTTTATCAAAGGGGATGTAAATGTGTTTATTTCTGCTGTAAAGATGAACATTTTAACATGGGAGTCTGTGACTCACTTTAGGAATCAGCCTCAAGTGGACACTGGAAGAACTGCAATTTCTGAGCTTCCAGAAGTTGCCACTTGAAGTTACCCACAATCCAGTTTATGAAATATAGAGGATATAGTGAAGCCTATATATATAAGGTTCTCAAACCTGCATTCTTTCTACTGGCCAGTAGGGGGCAACTGCTCTGGTAACGGCCCTACTTCTCACTTGAGCGGTGAACTTGGTAACAATTTCCGGATGAGTTTAAGGTCTTGGTTGCTAGTTGGGGTGATTATAGTAAAGAAACAAATCCTACTATATGTTATTGTACACAAAAAGTTCCAAAATTTTTGCTCTTATCCAGTCCTGCACCAGTTGTCATGGAAACACTGTTCAAAAACCAAGTCAACTGACTTGCTTGGCAAACATGTGGTACTATTATTTTTTTTTGGATACATGTTTTAATGTTTCCAAATTATTTATAGATTTATCACAAATAATTTCAATGGGCGGAATGTTTGGAGCTAGAGTTGACTAACTGACAGAATGGGAAAAGCAGAAAATGCCTTCTGAAAATTTTCAATCTAATCCACTGCTGAACCTGTAGTTTTTACTCCAGAAGTATCGTTTTACTATTAAATTAAAAGAAAAATTTGCTTTCTTTAAAACTATATTTTTCTCAAAGTAAGTAGACTTTTTGATCTGAAGGCATTTGAGTGACAGGAGTGCCATTTAATTTTATCAAGGATTTTTGGAGAAAAGGAATAACGACCTCTTTTTTTTAATCTCACTCCCATGGCCACATTTTTAACAATAGGAACAAAAAAATGCACAGCTCAGTAGAGCAATGTCTTAAACCAGGTAACTATCACTACAATCCAGCCTCAGGCAATTCAAATTCTTTGCTGAGATCTGATTTTTTGCGTGGTCGTTGACATTATAATTTAAATGCGACTGCCATCAGACTGCAGTGTGAACGGTCTCCGGCCCTGAAGTGACGCACACGCGCAGAAGAAAGTGTGATATCACACGCAGCACGCTGTGTTTACAGAAGTAAATATGAAAGCTACACATGTCAGCATGTGAGTAAAATTTCGCTTTCTTTCCACTGACTAGCTCCACCAACGCTGTCTGCCATGCTTGTTTTGTGCATTGCTGACATTTGGCACAGTTGGATGAAATGCAACATGACCGTTCAGACTGAGGTCACTGCGAAAAACATCAGATATGTATCCGATTTAGGACCACATATGGAAGTGGCCTGACTCCGATTCGAAAAAAATCAGATCTGGGCTGTTCAGACTGTCATAGACAAATCAGATATGGGTCACATGTGAGCAAAAAAAATCAGATTCAGGCCACTTGCAGTGGGAACGTAGCATAAGACTTACGGTTTGGAGTTTATCAGCAATTACACGACTGGAGTGCTGATCCCTTTTCGATTACAGTGAATTCCAAAAAGTGAAGAGACTTGTTTGTACAGAAGCCTAGGAGGTTCATCTTTCATTTACTGATTTGCCACAGAATGAGTGTGTTAAACTAAAAGGTGACATCTATAGATAGCAGAAAAAGCCTTTATTTATACATTGAGGCCTCATGAATGTAGTTTAATAAGTAAATACTGTTATGGATTAAATAATACAATAAGGTCCATAAATTCTGGGACAATAAAGCATTTGTTTTGTATCTTTGCCTCTGTACACCACCAGAGAAGATTTTAAATCAAGCAATCACAATGTGACTGAAGTGCAGACTTTCAGCTTTAATTCAAGAGGTTTGACAAAAGAACTACATTAACTGTTTAGGAATTACACCCATTTTTCTACACAGTCCCCCATTCTCAGAGGCTTTCCGAGGCTTAAAACTTGACTAGATCACACATTTTCTACTACGATTTCAGTTTCAGGGTGACACAGAGGTTCACTGTGTTTCTCTTCCAGATGTTTTACACCGGACTCCCTGAGTCTGACAGCTGGTGGTTTAAATTATGCACGTTGCTTAACCCAGTGGTTAATTTTAGTGTTTTGCGAAACATTTAATAGGATGATGGGGAGGCAGAGAAGCTGTGAAAGAACTTCCATCGCCTGCTGACAGTTAAGACGCTGAGTGCTGGCGTAAATCAAACCGACAGTTTTGATTTATGCGCTCCGCATCGCTTTCATTTAAATCTGCTCATGTTTACCTGGCAGCGTGTGTATGAAGGCGGTGACTTCCTCCACGCTCCACTGCGAGGGGGCTGGCTTGAACGTGGTGGTCGGAGTGGAGGTGGTGACAGCGGGCGCAGACGCCCTCCTCGCTCTCCTTGCCGCCCGGCGGTCCATCCTGGCTGTCATGGCAGCAGCGGGATCCTCCTCTCCTCCTCCATCATCGTCTTCCTCCTCCTCCCTGCCTCTACTTCCCACCAGGTCCTCATCCTCTTCCTCCTCTTCTGCTGCTGCCACTGCCGCCTTCTCCTTACCATCCTTCTCACGCCGACCGGCACTCCAGAGGTCGCGAGGCTGAAAAGAAACAAGTGAGCTCAGCCTTCGTTTGTTTGGATCCCGCTTCGTAACACTTGTGTAAAAATACTCCAATAAAGTTGTAAAAGTCCAGCATTATGATCCTTACAAAATACTTAAAATTAAAAGTACTGCTGACCAGTCACATTATTACTCTGATGCATTCATCTATAGGCAGCATCTTGCTGCTGTGCCTGGTCCACATGGAGTTATTTTCAACTACTTACACAATAAAATGGTTTATTGGTTCCCAACATGAGGTTGGGTTCCCTCAAAGGGTCACAAGATGAATCTGAGAGGTCATGAAATGATTGCTGGGAGGAGACAGGAGCCAAAACAAAGATCTAATACACCGATTTGGATTACTTTATCAGCTGTTTCTTAACCCTTAGAATATTTGACCTCTGTTTGGCCTGAATAACTTGATGAATGAATAAAATAAAACCACATGAGAAGTTTCGACGGGAAACTTGACAAGGACTCTCCAAATATTCTGATTTTTTTGGTCACAAGTCAAAGTTTATATTTTTTAAAGATTATTATTTTTTTATTGATTTGAACCCTGATGGAGACATAAGCGCCTTTCACAATGGGAGTGTTGCTTCAGGAAGGGCAACCGGTGTAAAATCTGTGCCAAATGACCTACGTGGACTCATCTGCTGCGGCGAGCCATTGATGAAATACAAGGAAATCAAATGACATGAAAAATACTAGCTCATCTCGAAGTTGATGGCAGCAACACGTCTCAAAGAAGTTGGGACAAGGGCAACAACAGGCTTGAAAAGTAAGTGGTACTAAAAAGAAACAGCTGGAGGAACAAGTTGCAACTAATGAAGTTAATTGGCAACAGGCCAGTGATGTGACTGGGTATAAAAAGAGCACCTTAGAGAGGCAGAGTCTCTGGGTACACACCTCTGTGAACAAGGGACATGGCCGAAAATCAAAATTGTGCGCTGATGATCTTCTGGCATCTCAGGCAGCACAGCATTGCAAAAAGATTTGATTCTGTCCATCACTGTCTGTAAACGCAGTTGGTTGTGCCATTCACAATTGCAGGTGAAAGCTCTATCATGCAAAGAAGAAACCATATGTGACCATGATTCAAAAAGATCACCATCTTCACTGAGCCAAAGCGTACTTAAAATGGACTGAGACAAAATGGAAAGCTGTTCTGGGGTCAGATGAATTGAGATTTGAAAAGTCTTTTTGAAAATCATGGCTCCTCAAGACTAAGCCGTCTGGCTTTTTGTCAGTGTTCAGCTCAAAAGCCTGCATCTCTGATGGTGAGGGTGTGCATTAGTGCCTGTGGTACTGGCAATTTACAAACCTGGAAATGAACCATCAATGCTGTAACGTATATATGCAGGCTTTAGAGCAACATATGCTCCCCTCTAGACCACATCTTTTTCAGCAGAAGGCCTTGCATGATTCAGCAAGACAATGCAAAACCAAATACTGCAGCTATTACAGCAGCATGGCTTCATAGTAGAAGAGTGTGAGTGCTGGACTGGCCTGCCTGCAGTCCAGACCTTTCAAAAAGTGAAAACATTTGGATCTTCATGAGACCCAAAATATGACAAAGACCCAGGACTGTTGAACAACTGGAATTCTATCTCAGACAAGAATGAGACAGCATTCCTCTCCCACAGGTCCAGCAGCTGGTCTCCTCAGTTCCCAGATGTTTGCAGACTGCTGTTAAAAGAAGAGAGGATGCTACACAGTGGCAAACATGACCTTGTCCCAACTTCTCTGAGATGTGTTGCTGCCATTCAATTCAACATGAGCATGTATCTTTTCATTAAATAGTAAAATATCTCACTTTTAAGATTTGATATGATTTCTATCTTCTTTTACAAATAAAACATTGGTTTATGAGATTTGCATTGTGTTTTTATTTAGATTGTATGCAGTGTCCCAACTGGGGATTTATAATGTATCATTTTATTCCTGAAAACTAGGAAAATGTTTTCTGACTGTTGACTTTTTATTTTAAATGATGCAGAAATTTTCTGCTTTGACTCTGAAAGCCAACAAAACAATAAGTCTGAGACAGAATTCCGCTCTGGGAATTTATGCAAATTTGCACATATTTGCAACATAACATTTCAGAAAACTTGTAATACAAAAAAATAACTGCCTTAGTGTAAGTAATAAGCTGGGAAGACTGGATGATGATATCTAATTGTTTTTTTAACCCTGTTCACTCGTAGTGACTCCTCTTGTCTGTCCTCTTGGCTCTTTACTGACCTCTAATGGCCATTACAAGCCACTGATCTGCACAGAGTTGTCTTCAACTGGCCCCCTTTTTAAGACCAAATCCACAAGTATTCATTACACATGATACAGAGCTGACAAAAACAGCAAGTAGGATAAAAAAGGAAATAACATAATGAATTAATGTGCTTGGTGACTTTTCACCACTGAATACCCCGTGACTAAAAGAGAAGAATTCAAACATTTAAATATCAAAGTTAACTACTCTGAAGCCTCAAATTAGAAAAATGTGACAGTAGCTTCAAAGAGGCTAAAAAAACAGTCTCATTGAGGACAAACTGATGTGGTTCAGCACCAGATGAAAGTGTTTGAGTTCAGTATTATGACTGCATGGTCAGTAGAAACCACGGCCACAAAAAGCACGAAAATATGCGAACACATCAGCCTGTCACAGCATTGACCATGTTACTGATGGTAGCACAACGGTGAGAGGAATCCCAGCCAAACCTTCCTAATGTGGGAGCACTCACCCATCAACACGACCACCAAGATCTTCAAGCTATTTCAGTGTTGTTAGTATTAGGTCTACCAATCCAAAAGAAGAGACCCATCAAAGGCCTGCATGCACGACAGGAATAGAAAATGCAGGGTGGTTCAAAAAGATGGACCCGAATTGAAATCACTACATCCCTGCAACCATGAACCATCCATGAATGAAATGTTTACCACAAGAAAGGGCAGGGCATAGAGTTTTAAAAGACCACAAATAACCACTTGTAACTTTGTGCAATTGTCCCATGTTGCTTTTAAGAAATATACCGCATTGAAATCGGCTCCATCTTTTTGAAACACCCTGTATATGAACAGCGACAGTGGAATGCTACAAATTGACCGTCGAGTTTGGGCGGAGACAAATTAGGCGATCACTGTGCACCAGTTTCACTGAATTGTGACCAGGAGGAGTAGCAGCTGTCGTGAACTGCGGACAGACAGATGACGGCTGCCTCACCATGGCATCATCTCCTCGGTCCTTCAGCTGGATAAAGACCTGCCGCTGTTTTGACTGGAGAGGAAGTGCCCACCCCCCAATCAAAATCTGTGCTGGTTAGGAACCACTGGGCTAAAGCCAGCAAATATTTAAACGTTGAAAAGCCGTCGGCTGACTGTTTTCTAGTCGGGGTTAAAAATACAGGCCCGTTCAGCTCTCCTCCTGTAACCTTCTTGTGATGGCACGTCCATATGTGCCATTTTCCACTTCTTCTCATTTGGGATTTTAAGTGCTATACTGGACTGTTGTACTGGTGCTTTAACTTCATTAAAGTATCTGAATAATTCTCCCTCTGTTGCTTTTAAGTAGAGATGAGTTCAGTGTCCCTACCAGCCGCAGTAGCAGGGGTTTCCCAGGGACTGATTCGGCCCGGTTGAGGGCTGGACGAGGCCTCTCTGACCGACTTCCTGCGCTCAGAGCCCGCAGACGCTTCGTCAGTCGAACGTTAAACCTGAGAGAGGGCGAGAAGCAGCAAAGAGACACGTGAAGCTTCCTCGTTCTGTTGCTTTCATTCACACTCATATCTGTATTTGACACCTGTGCGCCTCCACTCTGGCCACACACACCACATCCTGTCACGCTGCTGCTGCTGCAGTGGCAGCAGCGCTGCTTCCAGAAACACTGTCTAAAGGTTGCATGACATCACAGCTGGCCTCTTTAGGGTTTAAGCCAGTGAAGGGAGGTCTCACCCGCGTGCACAGGAAGTGGAGCAGAAACGTTTGGAGCGCATGAAGTTGTGCGCGTGGCCTCTCTTCCCGCAGAACTGGCAGTGCAGCACCGTTCGGTCTCTGTGGCCCGACCCTGTGTGTGCGACACAAACGAGAGAGCAGGTGAAGACGTTCCCAGAGGTGGTCCTGGAGGATAAAAACAGTCATCTGCCCTCACAATATTTATTTCTTTACATGCTGTGTGAATCCCCTAATGGGGGAAATTGCAATCAAATCTTCTATTTAATATAAGCATTGCCCACAATTACCACACCACTGACAAAGAGACCAACGAGGGGACAGTTCGACATTGCTTTGAGTTTCCAGTGTTATGAAGGTGTTTCACTTCTGGTAACTCGCGCTGCAGACCTGAGCAGTTATGTTCCGGGTACGACACACAAAATCAACACCTGCTGATGAGTCGGTTCTCTGGAAAACAGGGTCACCACTCCTGGAAGATCCATCCAGTGTGTCGTACCCTTTGCACAAGCAGTAAGAGGGTCTGAAGTTTTTGTCTTTCCTGATGAGCATCAGTAATAAGTATAGATTTTTAGGAACAACTTTAGTCCTGCTCTTTCCTATTCCTAACTATTTTATTCTTTTCTTGGACTTAACATATGATTCAAAAGTAGGACACGTGTCAACATTATATGAGTAGGACTGCATGATTTACACATCTCAGTTTAATTTACGTAGAGCCTACGACCTGGCCAACATAAATGGCTGCTGCCAGTATTTACTCTATGTGGACAAAAGTATTAGGCCATGCTTTTGACTAATTGAAATGAGGTGTTTCTTTCAGTCCCATTGCCACAGGTGTATGAAATTCTTCTGGATGAATAGATAAAATCCCACTGACACATTCAAAAATCTAACACATCTTGATTATGATGGCAGCAACACATCTCAAAAAAGTTGGGACAAGGCCATGTTTACCAATGTGTAGCATCCTCTCTTCTTTTAACAACAGTCTGCAAACATCTGGGAACTGAAGAGACCAGCTGCTGGACCTTTGGGATAGGAATGTTGTCCCATTTTTGTCTGAGATAGGATTCCAGTTGCTCAAAAGTCCTGGGTCTTTGTCATATTTTGGGTTTCATAAATATCTAAATGTTTCCAGTTGGTGAAAGGTCTGGACTGCAGGCAGGCCAATCCAGCACCCGGACTCTTCTACTACAAAGTCATACTGCAGTGACAACCCCAGTAGGTGGCTTAGCATTGTCTTACTAAATATGCAAGGTCTCCCATGAAAAAATGTGGTTTGCAGGGGAGCATATGTTGCTCTAAAAATGTATCTTCAGCTGCTCCTTTTTATTTGGCCTTCCTCCATGGTAAGAGGGGCTTGTGTCCTCACTTGAAACTATATATACATTTTGGCATTGATGGTGCTTTTCCACATGTGCAAGTTGCCCGTACCATAGGCACTAATCGACAACCATACCATCAGAGATGCAGGCTTTTGAATTGAATGCTGAATGCAAGTCAGATGGTCCTTGTCCTGTTTATTCTGGATGGTGTGGCATGATTTATAAAAAGAATTTCAAACGTCGATTTGTCTGACCACAGAACAGTTGTCCACTTTGCCTTATTTTAAGTAAGCTTTGCCCCAGAGAAGATGGCAGCATTTCTGGATCATGGTCATATATGGCTTCTTCTTTGCATGATAGAGCTTTAACCTGCATTTGTGGATGGCACGGCCAACTGTGTTGACAGACAATGATTGTGGAAGTGTTCCTGAGCCTAAGTGATGAGTTCTACATTGACACCTGAGGGCCTGAAGATCATCAGGTTTTTGACTGTATCCCTTGCATGCAGAGATGTTTCCTGATGCTCAAAATCTTTTGATGATACTATGTACTGTAGATGATGGAAAATTAAGTTTTTTTCAATTTTTCCTTCGAGGAACATTGTTCTGAAGTTGCTCCAGTTTCTGGCAGGTTGCTGAACCTCTGCCCACCTTTATTCTGAGAGACTCCACCTCTCTGAGGTGCTCTTTTTATACCCAATCACATTACTGGCCTGTTGCCAATTAACTTCATTAGTTGAAACACGTTCCTCAGGCTCTTTCTTTTTAGTACTGCTTACTTTTCAGGCCTTTTGTTGCCCTTGTCCCAACTTTTTTGAGATGTGTTACTGCCATCAATTTCAAGATGAGCTATTATTTTTTTAATGAAACAATAAAATGTCTCACTTTAAACATGTGGTATGTTTTCTAAGTGAATAAAACTTTGGTTTATGAGATTCGCAAATCATTGCATAGTGTTTTTATTTACATTTTATACAGCATCCCACACATTTTGGAATTGGGATCATAACGATAGGATAATGATAAATCTGTTAACTCAGTATTTATACAGCATTCTTAAAGTCTTACTGGTCACACAGTGTGTCAATAATTTCTACAACTGCACAACCCCTTTCCTCTCACACACTCACTGCTGCTTTGTTTGCAGCACCTATGTTGCTTTCAGGATGCATTATGTGCTTAACCTCTTCATATTTTTTCATGTGTCTTTGTAAAATCAGCCCCTCTGCTGCACTGTGCATGATTTCTCAGGTCGATGACCACTTTCATGTGACCACTTAGCCTGACTGATTGTAAGGGAAGCCAGATATGGAAAAGATATCCGGGACACGTTTAACCTGCTTCGTAGTCCACACCTGAGATCCAGACTATGAGAGGATGGTTTTATATGGGTGGCCAGGGCCTGTAGTAACGTCAGGTTTAATTATGAAGATGATCAACTTCGCTGCAGACTCAGCCAGCGCTGAGGCAGGGTATGCTCACGATAAGAGTTCAACAAGTGAAAAACCACCACGAAAAATAGTTTTGGTGGGTTTGTCTGCAACTCTTAAGGAAATCGCTAACTTCCACATTTGTAGTGGTTATCACCAATAATTTCACATGTTAAGACTTCAAACCCGAGCTAAAGGGAGCAGGCGCAAAGTTTAAAAGCTACAACCCGAATTCCAGAAAAGTTGGGACGTTCTTTAAATTTGAACAAAATTAAAACATAGACTTTCAAATCCCGTGAGCCAATATTTTATTCACAACAGAACATAGATAACATAACAAATGTTCAAACCGGGAAATTGTACACTTTCATCCACTAAATGAACGCATTTCATATTTGATGCCTGCTACAGGTCGCAAAAAAGTTGGCACGGGGCAACAAATGGCTGAAAAAGCAAGAAAGTTCAAAAAGATTCAGCTGGGAGAACATCTAGCAAGTAA
>VUQH01024866.1:0-11649 GCA_015106775.1 Etroplus canarensis
GTCCCTCATTAGTCCTTGTCTATTCATTCCTCTGTCTCCCTCTGCTCAGTGTTGTGTTGTCAATGTTGGCGCCTCAGGTCAGTGTGTTGCACCAGCCAGTCCCTGAGTTTTTTTTCTATTTATGGACTTTGTGCTTTCTCATGGACTGTCGACAATAAATGCTCGCCTTTTGTTGGAATTATCTTGCTTCCTGGAGTCCTGCATTTGGGTCCTCACCTCACTCACACTGAAATCATCACATCACATAATTTCTAACGGCACCGGAAATGGTCGTTAACCTGGACCTCAACTGATCCAGTAAGGAAGTCATATTCTAAATCTGCTTATTTAATATGGAAAATATTTTTATGCCGGATATCCTTCCTGAGCCCCAATCAGATGTCCGAACCACCTCAACTGGCTCCTTTCGATGTGGAGGAGCAGCGGCTCTACTCTGAGCTGCTCCCGAATGACTGAGTTCCTCACCCTATCTCTAAGGGTGAGGCCAGCAACCCTGCGGAGAAAGCTCATTTCAGCTGCTTGTATTCGCGATCTCATTCTTTCAGTCATTACCCAAAGTTCATGACCATAGGTGAGGGTAGGAACTTAGATAGATCGGTAAATCAAAAGCTATGCCTTCAAGCTCAGCTCCCTCTTCACCACGACAGATCAGTACAATGTCCGCATCACTGCAGACGCTGCCCCAATCCGTCTGTCAATCTCCCGCTCCATCCTCCCCTCACTCGTGAATAGGACCCCAAGATACTTGAACTCCTCCAGTTGGGGCAGAACCTCGTCTCCAACACGGAGAGTGCAAACTACCCTTTTCCGGCAGAGTACCATGGACTCAGACTTGGAGGTGCTGATCTTCATCCCGGCTGCTGCACACTCAGTAACAAACCGTCCCAGCAAGGCCTGTAGGTCACTGCTTGATGAAGCCATCAGAACCACATCATCCGCAAACAGCAGAGATGAGATCCTGTGGCCACCAACCTTGACGCCCTCCATTCCCTGGCTGCGCTTAGAAATCCTGTCCATAAAGATTATAAACAGGATCGGTGACAAAAAGAATCTGTACAGTTTAACAAGCTTGAAAGTGAATATTTTATTCTTCAACAGCCTGATCTTCCTTAGGCAAGCTTTCATGTAATTTCTTTAATTAGTCTTCAGAAATGGTTTTCCAGACTTCTTGAAGAACATTCCAGATTTCTTCTTTGGATGTTGGCTACCTTTTGTTCCATTCTCTGTCAAGCGATCCCACACTTCAATAACGATGAGGTCCATTCATCACTCCATAAGACCTATTGTCACCGATTTTGAGTCCAGTGTGTAATTTGGCATATTTCAGCCTTCTCTCCCTGTTTCCCTTTTCAAGAATGGCTTCTTGACAGCCACCATTTCATTGAGGCTATTTTGAGGTTTCAGTAGATGAATCAGCTGAAGGGCCAGATCCATCTCTCAGATCCTGTGTCAGATCTGGATTTTTTCCTATTTCTTAAGGACTCGACTTTCAGATGCTGCTGTAGATTTCTAGGCCTGTCACTTCTTATTTTGTCCTTCATTTCTCCGGTTTCCTCAGATATTTTTTAGGATACACTGCACACCATGCCAGGGTCACTGGACTGAAAATGAGTAAATAAGCAGCCAAAATCTGAAGAAAAACTTTGAAACACCTTCTGAAAGCCTGGTGAACTGTTGCTCAAGGCCACTTTAAAACATTAAAGAGAGTCTGGCTCCTTGGAAGCAAAATATAAAGAAATGAGGGGTGCCCTAACACTTTTGCACAGTACTGCGGACAAAGGATGTTGAAGAAAAGAGGAAGATCACAGAGAAGGTTCATGGATGCAGTAAAGGAGGACACGCAGAGGGTTGGTATGAGAGAAGAAGATGCACAGGACAAGGTGAGATAGAAGCAGATGTAGCAACTCTAAAACGAGCAGTGGAAAAAAAGAAGGGCATTTCTGTCAGCTTCCCTTACTATCACACTAAGCATAAAGTATTTAAATGTCTTGTTATATACTGAAACACATTTTCTGCAGATATTTATTGTGTGGTAATGCATTTCCTACATTAATGAGCAGTGTGTGTTTATCAGCCACACCAAGAGTTTGGATATTTGAGCTTTACACAATTTAGCCATTTAATTATTTTTAAACGTATAAAACATAATAATCTAGAGCAGAACATTTACTATCAGAAGAGCCACTTTAAAGCAATTCTAAACCCACAAAATCTGAATGGATTCACAAGTGTTCAACCTTATTTCTTTTTTTTTTACCAGATTTGGCAAAAGAATTTCTTTATGAGACATAAAGTTTTTATGTTCTCATCTTAAAGAAGGTGACAGCCTATAAGCATTTAATCTTTCACCACATGACTCTGCAGTGGGCTATTTTTGATTATTTCATAGCTGAACTTTGCATCTGATTTCAGGAAACTCTGTTCTTGTCATGTTTATTGAATCACAGAATTAACTCAATCTGTTCACTTATTATAGTTGCTACTTATTATTTACTTATTTTTATCACTAATAAAATGTAACACTTGTAAAGGAGGACTGCTAACATATTTTTGCCTAATTTAATACAGAGTAGCAAGCCACTTTGAGACCCACCTCTGCCGTGTGAATGAATCACTTAAAAGAAACTGAGTTTGATAATAAATATAAATATTAAATAAAAAATAACATTTTAAATGATGGCCTAATAGCTTTAAATATAGAAAATTATTAAGACAGAGAATGTTTCAGTTTTATTTTGACTGAAGTCCAGCAGCATTGGTGGCGAAAACAAACAAAAATGTCCAATTTAACAGTTAAACCTTCCATTTTCCTCCACGACTCACGTTTTTGTTTGAAATCTATAGCTCAGGGGACTCAGGATCAGCCATTTATGTGTTTACATCCATAACAGCCACTGCTACTGAGGTTCAGCAAAACTTAGAGGATAAAGTTTCATATTCATCTAGTTTTTCTGTCAAAGCCACTGGAAATGGGCAAAAGGAATAGACCCCTGGGCTAGAGGGAGGACCCCCAAAAGTGCTTCATCTTTTTGGAATATCCCTACTAATGACAACAGAGATTACTGGATAAACACACAACAAAGCACAATGTGAATATATTGATATACTGAGGAAATCCAGTATATCCAGCACAACTGGCAAAAATTTCAAATATGAGAATCTGTGATGAATAGATTAATATACTTCTCTTGCCTTTTTTGCTGCGTTTGTCCCAGAACACAAAAATGTTGTTAAACATTACATAGATACCCTGAACCGTGCGCCTCACTTTAAATTAACCTGATTGGGTGACCTTGTCCAATCAGAGACGCATGAGACCGGGACTTCCGCTTGCTGAAGGGCTTGGAGGGAAGTCTGAAAACAATCTCGACGCAACTTCATGAAAAGAAAAAAAAACAAATGTGGATAAATAATTAATTACGCATTGGAGTCTGAAAACAGTGTTCATGTTGCGTAAGGATTCTATGAACCTACTGCGAGATTAGCGTGAAGGAAAAGGTGGTTAGAAGTGTGCAGGCAGTGGTTAGAGTTTTGCAGCTCACCAGTCCTTGTTAGCTCTGTTAGCTAACTTCATCTTCAGCCGAGAGTCAGCCGCAGTGTTGTTGTGCACTTCTCGGAAGATGCTGTTCCTTTTTTAAATAACTTGCGTACAAATGACTTTGGCCATGGATCGACACATGAGGAGGCTGGAGGGTGAGCTGTGTAAAGCGGTGAACGAAGGAGAACCCAGGTGACGTCCATCCCTCTTTCTCTTTGTTTTGCCCAGACATGTCCTGTGTCGAAAACAAGCGACAGCCACCTCCGGCACGCCGTGTTAACGCTGAATGACTACAATGGGGATGTGCTGTATGTTGAGTATTGCAGTAAAATATACTGATATATTGCGATTTACCACCTTTACCATGTCTTACCAAATTTTTTCAGATTTTATCAGTATCTGATTGATCTAATAGCAGAAAGTTCTCTCACTTTAGTCGCTTTTATGTCTGAAAGATGAAACTGTCAAGCAGACAGGCTGATCAGTCATAAATGACAAAAAAATCTGTTTGTAATACAATCTCGTCCAACTTAACTGAATGCAAACGTGTGTGGTACACTGTATTATTACATGTATTTCAACAGTTCAGCTTGTACAGCAAAAGCTCTGCAGCCCTTTAAGTAACTGAAGAATTTGAAATTATACTTAAATTATGTAGGTGGACTGAAAAAGAAAATAGATTTTATTACTCTAGTACTAAAACGTTTAATTTGTATTTGCAAATTTTATAATAGGATATCGGTATTTGGTATGCATGTATCGATTCAACAATGCCACACAAAATATCGCGATACTGTTCTGTATCAGTTTATTTTCTTCCCTCACTGCTAGTTTTAATAGAATAAATTTCCTTATGCCATTTTATGCGTACCATCTCACATATCTCCAAAATGTTTTTCTAAGCTACATTTGATTTCTTCCAAGGAAAAACTCACATTTTAGATGTCTACAATTCAGTTGTTGCTGGTTTGTTACAAGAGTTTTCTGGCTATGGGAAATTAACATTGTGACAGGTATTATTTGCACTGTGGATGTTATGTTTTTGGTTCTGTTTTTTTTGTTTATGTTTTGGCAGGATTACACAAAAAACTTTGCTAGTGTTGAGACTTGGCCCAACTTAGAAATGATAAACTTGTTGAGTCAATCCATATCCAAGATTTTTTTAAAAACGATTCTTCAAGATAGCTAGATAGATAGTACTTTATTAATACCAGGCTGGGAAATTTTTATGTTACAGGACAAAATTTAGCATGAAGCTTCATATCTCAACAAATATCATTAAAAACTGTCTTTAAATTACTGTTGGATAGTTCATATCTTCTAACTTATTATACACACACACACGTATATAAACATGATTATTTTTTCAATTTAAGTTTTATTATATTAATGATATAATGTGTATACCATTTTTTATTTTTGTAGCTTCTGTTTATAATGTGTACACATGTCATCGTTGCTGTTGTTGCTATCTGTTTGCTGCTGTAACAAGAGAATTTCCCAGCCTGGGATGAATATCTATCTATCTAGCTAGCTAACTAGCTAAGTAACTAACTAACTAACTACACGCCATACAAAAATAGGTTAAAATTTTGTGGATATCAGCTTTATATTCTCAAGAAATGTTCTCAAGCTGATCACGTTTCCAGTATCATTCTGGAACGTCTGATTCTAATTATACAAAACTGAAGTGTTGCATTACTATGGCAATGTAGATTCAGTAGAGTTTAATGGATATAGCAAAACAGCATGTGATCCAGGTAAGTCCCGCAATTACCAGATTTATATTTTTTTAAATGATTATCAAACTAATAATGATACCGTGATTCCAAGTTCTAAGAGCATGTTTTCATTCTCAGAGAATTTGAATACATCAAAAATAAAGACATGGAAACATTTTACCTTAGGAATACCTAGAGATTTGAGGACTGCTCTGGCTGGATTGCTCTTGTGTCAGAATGTAACACATCTCACTTTTTTGGCAGATCTGTGCAGCGACTTCTTTCACAAGGTGCAAACCCCAATGTAGTGGATCGTAATGGGGTGGCTGCAATACACTTGGCAGTTGGCAAAGAAACTGAGAAGAACATGCGCTGCTTGAAAATGTTGTTACAATATGGAGCGGACCCCAATCTCAGGTATAGTTAAAAAATTAAATGGAAGCACTCTAGCTTGTGTCCACATCACATGTTTGAAACAAATATTTTTTTAAATAAATTTTAATCAGTTTACTTTCTGTGATATATCAATAGGTCTGTCATAAAAGTTGGACAGATTTTCTATTTTGGGTCATATAAATTCTGCAGCAACAAAGAGTGGTGGTTTAATGTATTTATGTATTTATTTATTTATTTATTTCCAGGTCATCAGAGGGCCTCACTCCTCTTCATGTTGCTGCACTGTGGGGATGCTATCAAAATCTCAAGCTGCTTTTGATAAATGGAGGGAACCCAAACATCAAAGATAATGTATGAATTGCTTTTAGGTTTATTCATCTTGGAAATTTAGACTAGTTTTAGTCTGTTAAAAGATACAAGATACGCACAAACATTTAAGTTAATCTCTTCTTAACAGTGTTATAAAATTGCAGCCAATGCTTTGCTTTAGTTTTTCTGTACTCCTGTTGTCTTTTTTTAATGCAGGAAGGAGACACACCAGGGCAGCTTGCAGAACAACAAGAAAATCGAAAATGTGCTCATCTTCTTCAGGAATACCAGGCCAGCCCAACAGAGACTGAGGAGGATGACATACCTCAATTCCAATACTGTAAGATGGTTTCTTTAAATATTTAAAATCTTTGAAAGTTTCATCACACTGAACAAACCAAAGCAAGGCAATACTCAGTCAGTGCTTGCTATCAGTGCCTAATTTACTCTGACATTTGTCAATAACATTTTCTATTCTCACTATCAAATAAAGAAGAAATGCAGGGCCTGTCATCTACCAAATTCCCTTGAAGGGTATAAAGAACAGATCAGAGGAGTTTCAGCTATATTTGTCCAGAATTTGGCTGGCAAGTTGCAATTTTTTTACCTTTCGAAAATTGAACTGTATTAATTTATAATCCTTCTTTTCTCCACAGCTGTGTATTCAGACCAGACAGACATGTCCAGCTATCCTGATTCGGACTGCACCTCAAGTTCCCACACGTCTATGATAAGTGACTTTGGTGAAGCCCCATTGAGCAGCACAAGGCGCTCATCATTTTTCAACCTGTCTAACATTAATGGGAGACCAAGTTGCAGGGGTTTATCCTATCACAGACTCTCTTATCCTTCCATGCTTTCAAGCACTCGCATGTCTGCAGTAGAGAGTGCAGCTGCAGTATTGAATCCCAAAGAAGATGGCCATTGTACTGATGATGCTGTTTTTATGTCAAAAGCGAACAGATGTACTGCTGCAACTAATGGCATAATTCCTCCTTCCAGAAGGGACACTCTTCCAGCATTTTCCTCCATCCAAGCAAGTCGGAAGAGTGTTAGCTTCAGAGATGTAGACGAATATTTCCCTGTTTTCAGTCCAGAATCTCCCAAACAGAAGCTCACTGTTGATGGCAGCCCGTGCACCAGCAGCTTACCTTTTGACATGTCCGAGTATTCTGATTTCCTGGATTCAGATCGCCTGGCCACTGTCTTAGACAAGCAGGGCATAGATGTCACTTCACCGGATCACGTTTATGTTTTCTGCAGGGAAAGTAGCGAGAGCACAGAAGAGAACTTGGAGAAAACAGTCCTTATACACTGTGCTTTGGAAGAAAGTGATGATGAACAGAAGGTGGGAAATGGAAAAGAGGGTCAGGGGAACACCCCTGTAAAGGAAGAACACATCCATGGTGGCAGCAGTGGCAGTGGGACTGGTAGTAGTCACTATACTAGTTGTGAGAGTGAGAGTGACCATTACACCAGCGCTCTGGATCCCTCTGTAAACCCTGGACATCTTTCACTGAGTGCGGTAGAAAGGGTTTCTGCCAAGGCTGCATTTGATAAAAGGACTCTGGTTTCTTCAGATAATTCTGAAATTACAAGGCAGAATGGGATGCTTCCACATACTCAAGCAGAACCTTATGCAGATTCAAAACCTCAAACTCTAGAACATTTACCAGGTATGCTTGATAAACTGACCTTGTCTGAAGTGAAAACCCCAAATAGTCGTGCCTTTGAGGCTTGTGGTATGGATGGAGACAGTTCAAATAAGGGAGATGTTGTGGAGCCCGTGGCAGACATTAGATCTGTTGCGGTTGAAGCATTAGGAGAAAACACTGATCATCCATTCACACCCAGTCCTTTTGTAACCGGCAGAACACGTTCGAGAATGAGTCGCTGCTCACTGAGAACAAGCAGAACCCTTGAGAGCCACCTCTTCACATCTTCTCTGTTTGAAGATACCCTACCTACACCGGTTCGAACACGTCGCCAGACACCCAAATCTCAGAGCAGTGAGGAGTTTTACAACTCACCATACAAATCTTGCTATACACCATCCTATGCAGAGAGAAGCATAGAAAGAGACTCCTTGCCTGTGGATTGCCAAGGCACACAGTCCGACACCCTTAGAGGCAGCTCAAGTGTTGACAACAGCCAAGCTGATACGCTTATCCTTTCTAAGAGTGTAACAGACGCTGCTGCTCAATCACAGACTTTGTGTGATACACTTATGCTTGAGAATAAAAATGATAATTCAGTCGATGCTTATGAAAGAAACCTTGCAGAGATTGTTCTTGCTATGCAAGAACAAGACAATAATCTCACTGAAGGTAGGGAATTTCTGACTGATGATCTGACAAGTTCAGATGAGACAGCTACAAAGGGAAATGGAAATAACGCCCCTAATAAGGACCGGGTAGAAAGCCAAAAAAGCAAAGATGTCTGGATCTCTGAAGACTGTAGCTCTCAGCCAGACTCTGCTTCATCTTCATCTTCATCCACCTCCAGCTACTTTTCTCCAAAGAGGTCCAGGGAAGACTCTGACTTTCCTTGCACCCCAGGTACTGGATGCACCCCAAGGTACAGCATGAGTAGGCTTTCAAGCTGCCATAGGCCACAGCACCTGGCTAACTTGTCTTACACTCCTGGGGGGCGTCCACACATTCAGGATGTGGATGAGCCAGTAGAGTACCTCTATACGGATATAGAACGAGGTCATAAACTGATTGAGACCCACGTCCCACCAACAGTAGACACCTCACTCAGTTCCAGCATGAGTACTACCAGCAGTGAGGAGACTATACTTTATGACTGGCGTTCTTTGAAGAATGACATGATGAGCAGCAAAGGAAAAGAGAATCAAAAACCCCAGATGGCAGTACAGAAGGAGGAACATGAGGACAGTTTCTTGCCAGAAACCAGAGGGCTCACCGACAAGGAGCTCAGATTGAGGCTGGTGGAGCTGGGGGAGAGTCCAGGTCCCATCAGCAGTCGCACAAGGCCCACCTACATGCGAAGACTGTGCCGCCTGTTACAGGACTCAAATTGCCAATCACAACATCACCAGAAGAAGACAGACCAACCACAAGCAGGTAACGCTTCATTTTAAGTTACTTTGCCTAATTTGAGTTCTGAACCTGTGTTTTGGGATGTGAGCAGTTATGGGCTGAGATGAGGTGCTTGTGTGTTCATGGTTCTGTTTTAAATGGAAAACAGAACTATGAACACATAAATATTTTGGAAGTTTTCACATTTAGTTAAATATGTAACCACTCTTGAAGAAACATTACTTGGTATTGAAACTCACCACCAGTGTTTGGGAGATTAGATCACTTTGTGGGTGGATGAGTTTAGAGCATCAAGTAAAAGAATAACTAGAAATTAATAGTGACACGAAAACCACCAAATAAACGAGACATGCTATTACACTGACATGTTTTTCATCTTTTTTTTTTCTGTTTCTGTAGATCTAGGTTATAGTCCAGAATTGTGTCGGGTCCTGCAGATGTTTGAGCTTCCTGATTGCCATGCTGACGAGCAGGCTTTGTGCCAGCAGTTTGACCAACCAGATCAGAACAGGAAGTGGAGAGAGGGCATAATAAAGTCCAGCTTCAACTACCTGCTGCTTGACCCAAGGTGCTTTTACCCTGATTTTGAGTTGTTTTTATTTGCTTTCTTTTGCACGTTATAGTGAGATAAGCCTGTAATGACCGTTCCAAAACCTGTACAACTTAAGGATTAAAAATCTCTCTCTCTATATATATATATATATCTCTAAAAAGATCTATATAAAAAAGATGACAAACTAATTAGCCCCAACATTTTAACCCTGTCTAATTTTGTGTAGATCCCCCTTTTGACACAATAACAAAAAAACAAACCAAAAAAATGACATGGGTATCCTGTGGTGTCTGGCATGAGGATTCTTTGAGTGTGGGATCTCCATGGATTGGGTTTGGGTTTGTTCTGGTGCATCCCAGGGCCAACATGCAAGTTTTTCCAGCAGAACATTGCATTGTCCTGTGTTTAACAATAATGCTCACTTCACCTGTCTGTCGTTTTAATATGATTCATTGGTGTACACTCACTGGCCACGTCATTAGATATACCTTGTTTATAACAGGTTGTACCCCCTTTTTGCCTTTAGAACTGCTTTAATGTTTCATGGAATAGCTTCAACAAGGTGCTGGAAACATGCTTCAGAGATTTTGGTCCATATTGACAAGATAGCATCACACAGATGTTGCAGATTTGTCAGCTACAGATCCATAATGATTATCTCCCATTCCACCACGTCCCAAAGGTGCTCTACTGGATTGAGATCTGGTGACTGTGGAGAACATTGAGCACAGTGAACTCATTTTCATGTTCAAGAAACCAATATGAGTTGATTTGAACTTTGTGACAAGGTGCTGTCGTGCTAGAAGCAGCCATCAGGAAATTGTACACAGTGGTCATACAGGGATGGACATGGTCAGCAACAATACTCAGGCAGGCTGTGGCATTTAAATGATTTAAATGATGCTCATTTGGTACTAAGGGACCAAATTATGCCAAGAAAACACCATAACAGCACCACCACCAGCCAGAACTGTTGATAAAAGCAGGATGGATCTCTGATTTCATGTTTTATGCCAGATTTTGTCCCTGCCATCCAAAGAAATTGAGACTTACCAGACCAGACAACATTTTTCCAATCTTACGTTGTCCAGTTTTGGTGAGACCATGTGAATTATAGCCTCAGTTTCCTATTCTTAGCTGACAGGAGTGGCACCCAATATGGTCTTCTGCTGCTGCAGCCCATCTGCTCCAAGGTTTGATATGTTAAACATTCAGAGATGCTCTTCTGTTTACTTTGGTTGTAACAAGTGGATATTTAAATTACTCTTGCCTCCCTGTCAGGTTTAGGCCGTTTGGCTATTCTCCTCTGACCACTCACTACTACTTCTTCTTTCAGCTGCTCCCGTCAGGGGTCGCCACAGCAGATTATTTGCCTTTCTGACCACTCACTGTATATTTTCTATTTTTTGAACCATTCTCTGTAAACCCTAGAGGTGGTTGTGTGTGAAAGTCCCAGTAAATCAATAGTTTCAGAAATATTCAGGCCAGCCCATCTGACATCAACAACCAAAGTCACTTAATCACCTTTCCTCCCCATCCTGATGCTCACTTTGAAATTCAGCAGGTCACCTTGACTACGTCTACATGCCTAAATGCATTCAGTTGCTTCCATGTCATTGGATGTTAATAGAGATTTACATTAATGAGCAGTTTAGCAGGCACACCAAATGAAGTGGCCAGTGATTGTAAATGATAGTGTGCGAGAAGCCATGTTGGTTTGTTTGAAGCCCAAACCAGACCAACACATTTTCTTGATTGGATGCAGTATCTCTGTAGTTATGTGCTTACTTATATTCTTCAGACATTAAAACACTTACAAAACATACAAAAAACCCTTTCCTTAGGAATACAGTATCCATTTGGTGTGCTGCACACAAACATATAGGTGATATGCCCGTATTGTCTCAATTTACTCCTATTTGTGGTAATGAACAGTTTATACCGGGCTGGAAGGATGAGGGATTTAGGTCCTGGAATGCAAAAGGTATTCAGAAGGTGAAGGACCTTTATTCAGATGGTGTTCTACTTACATTCGATCAATTATGTTAGAGGTACCAAATTTCGAAG
>VUQH01024869.1:0-15240 GCA_015106775.1 Etroplus canarensis
TTCCAACTGCTCCCGTTAGGGGTCGCCACAGCGAATCATCTGCCTCCATCTCACTCTATTCCTTGCATCCTCTTCCCTCACACCAACCCTCTGCATGTCCGCTTTCACTACATCCATGAATCTTCTCTGTGGTCTTCTTCTTCTCCTCCTGCCTGGCAGCTCCATCCTCAACATCCTTTTTCCAATATATCCACTATCCCTCCTCTGAACATGTCCAAACCATCTCAGCCTTGCCTCTCTGACTTTGTCTCCAAACTTCTCAAACTGAGATGCCACTCTAATGTACTCATTTCTAATCCTGTTCACTCCCATTGAAAATTTCAACACCTTTAATTCTGCCACCTCCAGCTCTGCCTCCTATCTTTTTGCCAGTGCCACTGTCTCCAGACCATACATCACAGCAGGTCTCGTTACTGTCTTGTAAATATTCCCTTTCACTCTTGCTGCTATGCTTCTATCACAAGGCACCCCTGACATGTTTCCACCCACTCCACCCTGCCTGCACTCTCAAAAGAGGAAGACCACAGAGAAGGTTAATGGATGTAGTGAAGGAAGACATGAAGATGGTAGATCTTACTGAAAAGGATGCAAGGGAGCCACCGACAAAAGAAGACTGAAATAATCCTCCTAAATGCTATGTCAGTGTTTGAATTTGCCTACATCTTACTTATCTGGTATGAACAAATGCACAGGTCACTGGTAAACTCAGTTAAGACTCATTGCCATCATTCTCCTGAAGATCCTTAGCAAGAGGCTGCTTCTTCTTTTTTCTGTGTTATTTTGTTTTCCTTTTAGGACGTGGATGGATGGCTTGAGATGACAACTTCTGGGCCTCATGCTATGTTTTGCTCACATGTGGCATAGAGGCCTAAAAGTTTTTTAATGACAAACGTTACTTTTTCAGGCACCACAACATGTGCAACACACACTAAAGGAAAAAGACTTTGAGGGCTTTCTTTCTTTAAAAAAACTACAGCAATTTATTGAATTTTTTATGAGGTATTACTGAGCTGTCAGCTACAAAATTATCTTAAGGTTTTTCACTATTCCAACACTACTGTGAGTCAGTGTCTGTGAACAGCATATAGTTTGGCCAGCAGTGAGTGGGTAAAAGCATAAATTTCACCTTAGTTGTTACCTACCTTTATCCAAAGTATGCTTGTAACTACAGAAAACATACAGATGTGTGTCTAATGCAGGCAGGGCAAAGATGAGACGCACTAGTGTTTGCTGATACTGACCTTTAAGAGTCACTAAAATCCCATACAACATTGCTTTAAGTGATGACCTATATCCTGTGATGAAGTATTCATACATTGATTGAAGTTGTAGCTTTCAGGATTGCAATGCCCCCATATGGGGCACAAGTGGTCAATGAATGCTTTAAGTATGAAAAGTATGAATTTGCTTTAATGTTGTAACGTGGATAGAACTGCGCCACAGTATGCGGGGTAGCTGTGGCACAGGAGATAGAGCAGGTCATCTTCTAATCAGAAGGTTGATGGTTTGATCGCTGCCTCCTCCCGTCTATATGCTGAAGTGTCCTTCGGCACAATACTGAACCCCAGATTACTCCTAATGCATCCATCAGATTGTGAGTGTGTGCACGATGGTTAAAAGGCACAGAATTAAGTGCTATGTGAATGAGGCTTGTAGTAAAGAGTGCTTTGAAAAGCACTTTATAAGTACCAGTTCACTGTACACATTTTTACACTATGTTAAGATCTATATGTATGACAGGGAAAATCAACAGTGTGTGCTTACATCTCAGAAAATTGCTATTACTTTATGTTTTATCGATATCAATCTAGATATACATATGGGCAGACCATTCAAACCATTAAAATTTTTAATCAGATTATTAATAGGGCCGTTGTCGATTAATTTAGATTAATCATTATTAATACCCATTCATTATTAATTGTGTTTCATTTTGTGGGGGCAAAAAGACTCATGACAGAAAGCAACCTATACAAGTAACATGTTTTATGTAAACTAAAGAACAGATACGGTGTCTAGAATGCAAAATAAAAAGTTTGAAAAAATAAAACATACAATTTGTCAGAGGTAAATCTACTGAGGCCCCAACTGTTCCAGTAGGGTGGTTTGCTGCCAACTGGATGTTGCTGAAGTACTTGTTGGGGAATCCCCAACTTTTGTATGCTTCGTGTTGATGTGATACTTTAAGCTGGTAGTGCTTTGGTGAAATGGAAACTCCTTCCTGGAGAGTGTGCCAATTACTTTATGTTGGTCAGTTGTTCCATCTTAGTTTTTTTTGTACTCAAACATCCTATCGCTGGACCACCAATCCACACCACTGAGTGGAATTGTTGGAGTAACTGTGCGCTGTTCATGCGTTAAAGAAATGAAACACACAAAGTCATTAATCTGGCTTAATGCGTTAATTTTGACAGCCCTAATATGATATCCTTATACCAGCAGTCCCTTTCAAAGATCAGTGGAGTCCAACTAAAGAGTCATAGGGAAATACAAAGTTTATTTGTTGCACAAGAAAACACTGTAGAGGGCAACATCGCCGGTATACCATGCACGTTAAGTATTACAGTTGTGTGCTTGTCTCATGCAGCATGCACTGAACAGAAGAGTCCACAGGAGAACACATGCACATGTACAACAGTTTGACCTGCCAGCTTGTTCTTTAAGAGTATGCCGAACACCAGCTCACCTCCAACAGCTGAAACTTTCAACTGCTGCTTTTATCAAAGCATTTTTACATACTAGGTTGTTAAAACAAACCCTAAAAAGCATCCCTTATCATTCTGAATAAGCAGCTTTGGAGTGCATTAGTGAAATACTGAAGAGTTCTTTAGCCTTTGATGCAGTTGAGAGTAGTATATCTTATCTCATGTAGTAAATTAATTTTTTTTTAAAAATTGGCTTTTTGTATACAACAAGAAAACCCTAGTGTTAATATATTCATTATCCATGCTGCTTCAGCTTTATGTTTGCTCTACATTTTCTCATGCAAATGAGAAGGATAGAAACTGACAGTAGAAATCTGCGTTAAATGTTTCCCTTAATCTCTAATTTCATTCAATTTATCTGTACAGCTTCTTTGTAAGCTAAGCTATATAAGAAAAAAGCTGCTAATAACCTTGCAAATTACGTGCATGTAAACATACAAAATGCTTCTCTGCTTGGTGTCTAACTACTCTTCAAGAACCATTTCTTCAAAATGAAGCAACAACAGATATGTAACTTCTAAGAGTGTTGTTTTCTTTCAATGGTATCAAAGAGGATAGTTTCATCATGTACAGCCACAGGATATAAAATGTTTGTACAGTTCATAGCATGTTTGTTCATTGTAAACAATTCTGTCAGACTGCAAAAATAACAGCTATCCAGCGATCTGTGTTTGCTTCACTAACACAACAGTAGCATCCTGTAAGGTTATCATCACAAGATTTAAGAGCTTTTTTTAAGTAACACCACAGTTGTTTATAAAGAGAAGACTCAGAGGAAGTCAGTACAAAAGCCAAAACGGGCACTTACAAAGAAGACAATAAACCTCCAAACCTCATCTTCACTGTGGAAAAATGTCATTCCTTCGAATCAGAATCCTCAAAAAAATCCTCTTTGCCATAAATTGTCATCGTGCATATTACATCGTTCAGTACACTTGGAATTATGCACACCTTTGTTACCAAAATATACATCAAAATTTGTACAATACAAAGACAGAAAAACACTTGTTCAAAGAAGCCCTGATTTCATGGTAAATATGTTTCTCTGCTGTTTTAAGTTTACCTTTCATATTCAGTTACAAAATTTTTGTCAAAATACATTAGTGCACTTTCCCCATGGATGTAAACAGCACTACACAGTACATGAAGTAACAACAGGGCATTTACGAATGGTTGCTTTCACATGCTTGTGAAAAAATGAAAAATGCTACAGGCTTCTGGGAAAACCCCCCACACCCAAACAACACTTGATAAGCAAGGAAAGCCACCCAAAAATAAATACCAAAATGTTTTAAACAAGCAAAGACAATCCTGTGAGTCCTTCCATGTTTTGAAGAAAACAGACCACGGTTTTAACGTTAATGTTTTTCCTGCAAACAGGATGCTGTGAGATGAACAAGTTGTTCCGGCACGGCCATGGTGCATCAGTTTTCAAATGAGAACTTGAAAATAGCCCGCAGTGGACAAAAACATGAGTGCAGAACATCCAGAGCTTCATACTCAGCATCATTTCCCATGATAGCAGTGAAAACTTAAAAAAAAAAGAAAAACGGTCTTCATCCTGAGATGAAATTACAAATAACTTTCTGTCTTCAAAGATATGGCTTAGAGGACATTGCACAGATATAATGGCAGATAAAACCCTTCAGCTTCGTGTCTTCATAACAGATTATACTTGAAAGTCAAAGCTGGGTAGTGTCTCAGCGTGATTTGCAAAATTACGCTCCACGAGAATGAAAAACAGTGCTGCCAACATGAATTCACACTGCAAGGAACATGACCAAACCCATGAGGTTGTACAAGAGTACAGTCCATGCCTTACAAATGTGATGGAGGTGTCAGTGAAACATGGGCCAAACAACTCACCTCTCGTATTTTCTGTTAGACAATTCAGAGCCTCTTCTACCCCTGCTGATATGATTGCTTCATTAATAATACTTCTGCTGCCTAATTAGAGCTTAGCAGCTTCTGTTTTAATCCTTCTAAAGGATGCTGTGCACCAATACAAATCGATGTAGTCATCTGCTGGAGACAGAGCTAAAGAGTACAGCTCACAGACGGTCAGAAAATGACACATCAGTCATGTTGCTCACAGTGTGAACCAAAGGTCATTCTTAGGTTCAGGAAGCTCAACGGCATTACTATAGGGTGATGCACTAGTCAAACATACACAGACTCTGAGTAAGAAAAAAATACAACCTTGACTTTTCGTACCTTTTGGTCCAACAGTTTTGTGCAGCATTATTCTACTACTCTGTACCACAATAATTCATTTAAAAAATAGACATTTTTAGAAAATAATCCATTCAAAGACATAAAACAACATTTTATGGATACAAAAATGTTGAGCCTTGGCTAGTTAACCAGTGAGAACTTCCCTCTTTCCCTTGTTACATACTTACACTTTACAAATATAATAAATAGGACCAGAAGGTCTGCAATGCCTGAAGGCAAATGTTTACAAAACACAATTCAAGTAAAAGTTTCTCCCACTCTCACAAGCTTGTAAATGACTTTACAGCTTGCAGTTTGTCACCCTTGAAAGACTAGAAAGAAAAGATGTGAGCAGTTTTTGTGAGTGCAGTGGAGAGCTGTCACTTTCTCAGATGCCCATTTTGTGTTTCCTCTCTGCACTCTGGTATCTTCTCTGATGCAACTTGAGGACTAGTGGAAGTGGTTTCTGCTGTCTGCCTACAGCTGCTGTCAGAGAAAGGACATCCTGCTTGTTGCTGCTCAGGTGAAGTAACATCCACCTCTAGCTCAGGCTTCTCGTTGGTGTCCTCTCCATCTGAACATGGCTCCCACTCATCTTGCTCTTCGCTCTCTGTTGAGCCCTGCACAGCTATCTGGGGCACTAGTGTGAACCTCCTCACCACAGGGACTTCAAGCTCAACCTCCTGGCTAGACTGGGGTCTTGTCACAATCCAGGCTGTCCTGTGCTGCTGTTGCTGCTGTGTTTGAGCCCCTGGAGGTGTGGTGGTCCCCGCCACAGCACTGCTGCTGCTGCTGCTGCTGCTTTTCTCCTCTGGCTCGTCAAAGCTCACCTCCTGCACTGCCTCCTGCTTCTTAAAGGAGTCTCGCCGCTCCGAGAGGTTAAGCTTCCGCATCACAACCAGTTGCTCCGATCGTTCAATCCCAGAGTCCCGCATCCTTTGGCTGCTAATGTATCCCCCAAGTCTGCTGTGGTCAACCCCAATGTAAGAGCCTCCACAGGCCCCCTCTACCTCTGAGTCGCCCAGCAGGTCACCTTCACCATAAAATGGCACTTCCAGCGTGTGCCTACGGGGGGCTTTTGACTTCTTGTCAGCATGATACACTCCAGACAGTTTCTCAGCTGACTGCACCCTCTTGAGCAAAGGTGAGCGAGGAGGCTCTGCGCTGCGGGGCCGAACAACATGTCTAACAATGGTGGGGGGCGACAGGGTTTTTCCATGGTAGGTGTGAAGGGTTTTGGCGAAGCCTGGCAGAGGAGAGGGCGAGCGCTGTGGGGAAATTGGCTGGTTGGAAGATGAGGAGTTGTTGCAGGCCAGAGGTGAGGGGGGGATGTTACTGGTAGACTTGCGACGACCCACCTTTGTGTAGCGCTGCGTGCTGAGTTTGGAGCCCAGGCCATGGAGTGAGCTGGGCCGGATGTGAGCTGCGGGAGAGCTGGGAGAGCTGGAGCAAGGAGATGTGCTCTGAGGTGAGTTATTCTCTGAAAAGAAGAGGCAGAACTGTCAAAATACTCACATTACAAATAGCACAGATTTTAGCCATTATTTGCATGCAATGCTTAAACATTTGAAAGATACATAACACATTGGTAATCTAAGACCCATAGTGCACCTGCAAAATCTCAGCTGACTAAAGCATGAGCACCATTACATTTACCAAAGTAACTCTTAACTCACCATGGCCCTGATGGTCTGGTGCAGGGCTCCGGCAGGGTGTGGAGGGACCAGGGGAGAGGCTGTGAGTTGGGGAGCCTGGAAGACTCTCACTGGAGGAAACCGAGTGATGAAGACCTGAGGAGAAGCTGCGACTGCTATGCATCACTGTGCTCTGCTTGGACAGTTTCTTTAAGATGCTCCGTCGCCTAGGAGAGAAGGAATGTATACAGTTGCAGTTCTATAAGTTGTAAATAACCACTGACACAATTCAGTGCATTCAAGATAACAGTAGTCTTCTAGCATCGCATCAACATGCACCACAAATTTGTATTTTAAAGTCAGTTGAACTCTTTCCACATTAAAGGGAACCTTGACTAGGAGGAAAAATAGAGCTTGTTTGATAAAAATTTGCTGCAGGTATAAAATTGTTATTTTGAAAATACTCTAGACTGTTTAGTTTTTATACATTTCTAAAAATTTATTTCACTCAAACACTGCCATTGTTGTTTACGTTGCAATGCATTCTGGGTACTGCAAATGCAAATACCAAAAGGTTGCCCATGTAGCAGTACACTGGCTCAGTGTTTTTAGTTCAGCCTTTTCAATTTGAACGGACTGCACTGGTGGAGATAATAATGACGAAATCACAGAAAAATGCACTTGGAAATGAGGACGATCAGATGGGTGAAGAGAAGAGAGTGGGCCAAAACAGCTGGTGTTTGTGCGACAGCTGCTTACCAATGCCAACTCGGAGAGAGAGCGTTTGCTGTAAAGAGCTCCTCTTTCTGTTAGCAGCTGTTCACGGTAATCATTGGAATCAAACATATTCTAATATAGATTAGAGTAGTGCGTTACACATTATATGGGTGCTTGAGAGGGCTCGCATTAAATTGTACTGTACTCTGGATCAGACTGTCTGTACAGGGGCTGACTCGCTTCGCCTGATTCATCATCTGAAAGGAACACATCCTGTGACTGACAGTCTCCCTCTTGTTGTTTTTCCTGCTGCTTTCCTGCATAAATATGATCCACAGTGATTGGGTAATGCACATCTGCCAGCCACCGTACCACTACATCTGATGTACTGACATCTGTTTGAGTTGCGGCATCTGTCGTAGTTAAAGGAAACTGGACGCTTGCAGATTGTCTGACTAAATGAAATGGCGGGATTTCAGGTTCCTCTGTGTTCGGGATTGTGGCCGATGATTCACACTCAGAGCCTGTGACAGGGGAGCCAGTTGTTTACATCCCAGCGGAAGAGCATCCAGTGGTGCTTAGGTACCTTGTTGGAGAAAATTATCAGCATGGCATTTGGTTTCAGCCTTCGTTTACAAGCGTCAGGCCCTGTTAGCTCCTTTAGCAGCTGGAGTGAGCATCAGGAATGAAGTGTGAAGAACATAAACACGGGTCCTTAAGAAGTTGTCTTTGTCCACAGGCTTTCTCCCATTCAGCTCTCCTCTTCATATCACTTAGAAGGCAGTCAAGACTTACTTTTTTTGTTGCCTTTTGACTAGAAGTTGCAACCAAAGCAGTGCAGTGCAGCACTGTTTATATATATTCACTGATCAGTAGAAAAAGAAAGTCTAGCCACAAATGTGGTCCCATTCTGCAACCAGTTTACATCATCATCCCAGAATGCATTGCATTAGTAAAATAATGGTCACCTCCGTAGGTCAAAAAAAAGGTAGTAAACATATTAGATTTTTAAAGTAATTAGGAGTTTTCACATGTCACTAACAATGAATTTTAGTAGAATAGAGCAATAACAACATATTAATGCCAACAAGTGCTAAAAGTAAGGGTTCCCTTAAAAAAAAAAAAAGAAAAAAACTCTTCTAGTGCCCTTATATACACTGATCAGGCATACCATTAGGACCACCTGACTAATATTGTCTTGGTCCCCCTTTTGCTGTCAAAACAGCCCTGATATGTCAAGGTGTGGACTCCACTACACACCTGAAAGTGTGCTGTTATATCTGGCATCAAGATGTTAGCAGCAGATCCTTTAAGCCCTGTAAGTTGCGAAGTGGGGCCTTCATGGACCTGACTGTCCAGAGCATCCCACAGATGCTCAACTGGCTTGAGATCTGTGGAATCTGGAGGCCAAGTCAACATGTCAAACTCATTATTGTGCTGTTCAAACCATTCCTGCACCATTTTTGCTCTGTGGCAGGGCGCATTATCCTGCTGAAAGAGGTAACACCCATCAGGGAACACCGTTTCCATGAAAGGGTCTGCAACAATGCTTAGGTAGGTGGTACATGTCAATGTAACATCCACATACATGGCAGGACCCAAGGTTTCCCAGCAGAACATTGTCCCAGCAGAACACTGTCCAAAGCATCACAGTTCTGATGCTCTCATGCCCATTGTTTGTGCTTTTGAAGGTGGACAGGGATCAGCATGAGTACCCTGACAACAAACTGTAATGCACTGTATATTCTGACACCCTCCTATCAGAACCAGCATTAACTTCTTCAACATTTTGAGCTCCAGCAGCTCATCTGTTGGATCGGACCACACAGGCCAGGCTTCGCTCCCCACGTGTATCAATGAGCCCACCCAATAACAGGTTCCATGATGATATATTCAGTGTTATTCATGTCACCTGTCATTGGTCATAATGTTATACCTGATTGGTGTATGTGAGCCAGCACTCAAACACAATTAATACTTCTCTAACAGTGTCTTAACACTAGAGGGAGACAGAGGACTGATGAAATCCGGCCTCCTAAAGGAAACAAATGACGAGTAAAACTGCAGAGCTGTAGCGAGAAAACCTCAGATCTTCACCTGTCGTAATTATCTCTCCTTTTGCTCTTCTTACTGCGACGAGCCATCTTGCCTTTGTGTTTGGTCTTTCGAGCTGGACCGACTTTGATAGAAGTGTTCTCAAGTGCAATTGTCTGAAGTGCCACCTTGCTGCCGCTCTGCACACAGGAATTCAAGAATCTGTATGAAGATTTTTAAAAAAGTAACTTAACCTTAAGTTCAACCTAACTGCCACATCACTCTGACTTGTACCTTTAGTAGCAATTCTATCATCTCTGTGTGGACCAGGCCTTGGACAGATTCTCCATTCACGTGGGTAATGAGGTCTCCAGTGCAGAGACCTGCCTGGTGAGCTGGGCTGCCCTCCTCCACACTCTGTTAAAAGCGAAGAGAGAAGTTTCATTTGAGCATTACATAACAACTTTTTTTTTTTATATCATTCTCTTCTAGTTTTGGATCACCAAAAATATAGCATGAACATTACAGTTTAAACACATACAAGGACTAGATCCATTATTTGTGTTTACGCAGTTAACTTATTTAAGGCTTATGATTAAAACCCACCGACACCATGTGATGTACAGTGTAGACATCACTGTCACCCATGTAGACCCGGATGGCCTGCATGGTGAAGCCATACTTCTTCCCTGAGGTGTGGATGATGATTGGTGGCCTCAGGCTGGCAGGGCTGAATGACAGATCCCGGTTAGGAGATGAGTCACGAGATGAGGGGTTGGAAGACAGAGAGCGTGGGGAGATGGGACCGGGATGGAGGCAACTGGGCGAATCATCTGAAGAAAACACATAGTTAAAGATAAATAGACTCGTAATATTGAATTTACTATTCTAAATAACGGCTTGCTTTACTTCTGTGATTAAAAACACAAACTCCTGTCCATGTATTAAAGTAGCCAACAGTTGTGACACAAGAACATACACATATCCTTTGTCATGCTTTGGTGTTCTTGCTCTTCCGTACGTCTACAGTACTGATGTGTTCATACCAGACCTTGCTTACCAGGTAAAGCTAGGCATGGTATAAACGCATAGAATATGAACAGAAAAAAACATGGAAATACGAGATTTAAATGTGCTCTGTGCATCATTAGGCTAATTGAGCAGGCCATTAGGGCAAACTCCATGGCCAAAAAGCTTAAGTAGAATTTTTTTTTTTTTTTTTTACGAATTTTGGAAAGAGAATAAAGCAGTCCACAAGAGTAAGGTGCCTCTGCAATCCAGTATCGATGGGGTTACTGAGGTTGAAAATATTGTTAAACTGTGGCATTATAAGGATCACTTTAACTGTGTTAAAAGTGACAGATTTAATGTTGGGGATGTTTCTAACAATGGTGGCATTTATTAGGCTGGATGAAGAGCGCTGTGCTGTTGAGTAATTAGCAGTGAACAAAGCCTGTGGCCTTGACATAATAACAGCAAAACATCGTAAATACACCAGCAAAAGAATCTCTGCATTACTGGCTTACATTTTTCTAGATTGCTAGATTGCACAGCATCCTACCTGACTCCATGTTACTGTTCTATTAGTGCCTGTAGCCAAAGATAAAGCTGGTTAAATATCCAGCATAGAAAACTACAGGCCAATTGCTCTGGCTAGTATACTCTCAAAGGTATTAGATTGCTGGTCTATAATTACCAACAACAATCAATTTGGCTTTAGAAACAAACAGCACTGATCTGTGCATACGTGCTTTGATGGAAGCTGTTTCTAAGTATAACTGACAAAACAAAATTATATTTAGGTGCTTTCTAAATATAACTGATTACATCAAAAGCTTTTGACTGCATCAACTATGGTAGATTGTTTACTGACTTATAGTCACATATCTGATGAGAATCTTGCATTAGTGGTATATTAGTGGTCTAACTATGCAAGTCCAATGGGGCAGAACTATACTCATTTTTGGAAACCAAATGAGTCTGATGAAGTGGGATATTGTCACCTGTCCTTTCAATTTGTATCTGGAAAATCTTTCTAAAACATTACACAAGCAGAATACTGGATGAATGATGAGAAATAGGTTTATTAATCATCTGGTGTATGATTTAACTGTTCTGTCTCCTTATCGTGTCTGCTTGCAGCAACTGCTTAGGGTCAAATTATGGCTTGAAGTATGATAATAAATTTAACTCTGAAATCAGCGTAATAATGATGGCTTCAAACAAGGAGGATCGGAAACAAATTTTTCCCTTATTCTGTTTCAAAGATAATCTTCTAAATATGGTAAATAAAGTGAGACATTTAGGTTTTGAGTTATTTACCATGTAAAGCCACCAAATTTCCCATATACAGATGATGTCAAAATAACTCTTTATAGAGCATACTGTACTCCACTTTATACAGCCCATTTGTGGTGTACTCATACTTGTATCTTTACAGGCACTATTTCAAAGTCTATCTATCAAAACCAGTGGTTCATTGTGATGCGAATTCTATACTCTGCTGGATTTAAAGTGGTGATGATAATCATCTGTACCTGTAGTGATGATGAGAGACAAGGCTGAGACAGAGGCCGACTTAGGAACTTTTCCTCCACAGGGAAGCCTCTGTCTGTCTGGCGTCTCCAGCTGGTTACCGAAGCGCCGAGGACCTGCTGTGTCCTTCGGGGATGAGTGTTTGGCCCCAGTACTGTTGCTGCGAATCCTGATCCTCCGGAGGTTTGATACCACCACCTCAGCTGCAGACAGAACAATTTAAAAGATGACTGCTAATATTCTCACAGTGTATGCTGATGGTTTAAGGAACTGTACATGTTGTGAAGAGAGATGTGAAAAATGTGGATTTACCTTCATCATCAGTGGAGAGGGCAAAACGGGGCATTGTCTCCAGGCTATGCGTGCTGGTCATGACCAGAGGACTGGTGCTTCTCTCAGACTGGGAGGAACTTGAGGAGGCCCGGGGGCGAAGGCTACAAACAGTCAAAGAGCAGTTAGTAAATCAGCTGGTTCAGAATCCAAGTAACCAACACAGCAGTCACTGATCTGTGGCTGATACACTGCACACTGCTTTCATACAGACACACGAGCTCCAGGGGCTTGAGAATGGTTATCATATTATGTTATTAATATTTTTCTTTATATAACCAGGAAGTAATCTCTTGAGAATAAGAATCTCTTTTGCAAGAGTGTACTGAGATGACAGGCAGCATTACCCTAGCATGTTTTTCAATGGCAAGAGAAACCTGAGCTCCCAGAGAAAGCCTGCGCAAGCACAACGAGAGCATGTAAACTCCACACAGAAAGTCCCTACCCAGGTTTGAACTCATGACATGGTATGATGTATTTTACACTTGTTTCTACCTGGCCATGCGTCCAGAATGCCTGCGCTCCACACTGCAATCTGATGGGCTCGGGGAGGCACCAAGTCCTCCCGTGTCCCCACGGTCCTCTTTATCCTCACTGTGGCTGCGGTCCGAAGAGAAACTCAGGTTGGACGGTGTCGCCAGATGTTCTGTGCTGCTGTAAACCTTGATGACAAACAGGTGGGAGGTTGCATAATAAAAAACTGGCCTCGATGCTGGAGAGTTTTTACACGATCTGGCAACTTTACTGGAGGTCCTCCAGTAATTTTACTTGTGCTAGTTTTTCAAATAGCTGATGCACATGTCATCTTCCAACACACCACAGTAGTCTTTACCTTGCTGAAGCGATGCGACCAGGAAGCAAACTGTCTGATTTCAACGGAAGACTCTTCATCATTGGTCTCCTCATCCTCATCAGATGCCAAATGATGGTAGCGATCTGAACGAGCTGAATACAGAAAATGAAAAGATACTTTAAACTCAAGAGAAATCCAAATCCCAAGGTGTAATCCTAAACAAAATACATCATCCAACACACTTTTCTTAACTCATCTGGAGTTAAAATAACAAAAATCTGGAGTTATGGAGCAGAAATACTTAAAATTTCAGCTACTTGACATTTATCTTTAGTACATCAGTAGTAAGATCTCATCTTCAACTCCTGCAAAAAATGCTCTTTACTACCCAACAATTTAGTCGTCAACATGTTAGTCTCATTAAAATCTGAAGTCAAGATGTAGGATAGAAAAACAAAGTGTATACAGTCTCACTTGGAACTTACTGTCAAAGTAGCTGGTGTCGTCCTCAGCCTCCAGCTGAGGGATGAACTCAGCTTTTTGACGGAGGAGTCCGTTCCAGTCCAAACCCAGGAAGAAGGCGTGCTGCTTCACCTCTGAGGCTCCACCTACGAGCAACAGATTTCACATTCAGTCAAACACTGGATCAAGTTCAATGTTTAAAAACAAATCTTTGTGTCTCCAGATGTTTTTTTCTTCCATTTTAATTTTACTGAAAGTCATTATCACATTCAGCTTTTGGATTAGGTCTATAATCAAGTCTGATTTCCCTCTTGCTATAAATACAAACCTAGTTGAATTAGATTTCTAGACTTGTACGAAAAGTACTTTAGACTTCTCCAGTTCCCCCCATGGGTCACCACACTAGATGAAGCCACATATGACTTGGCACAGATTTTACACCAGATACCCATCCTGACACAACCCTCCCATTTATCCTGGCTTGGGACCAGCACTGGGAGTACACTGGCTTGTGAGCCCCAAAGCTGGGATTGTGTCTCATCCCTGTTGCGAACCTGGAACTTTTTGAATGTGAGGTGAATGTGTAAACCATTATACTACGGAGAACACATGCACATGTATGACACACCACTGTGAATTTAGCAGCAATACCTGTTCCCAGTCGGTCTAAAGGGCTCTGCCTCAGCAGGCGGGTGATCAGGTCCTGGGCATCACTTGGTAAGGCATCATCTCCTTCAGGCCAAATGATTTCATCTGATAATCAAAGAAAAGAATAAATAAAAGGACAAAATTAAATAAAAATAACTTCAATTTTACAGTCATATTACATTATCACATTAAAGTGCAAACGAGAGTGTCTTTGTCTGCCAGAGCAAAAGCTTACTTTGGATGATTATTGTTAATGGGCTTAAAGTTAATGATATATCAATCATCTAATCATTAAATATTTTTTTAAAAATTTAGGTTAAGTTTCCATCCATCTTCACCAAATAACCTAACATGTGTCCTAACTCAGACAGGCACAGGCAAACACCACACAGAATGCGTGTGCATTAGAACCCTGCGTTGCCAGGTCAGGCTATTTGACACAAATAAAAGAAGACACAATTTTCTACAAATTCTGAGAGTGCAGCTGTAGACAACTGCCATTTCTACCTGTGCTGACACACTCTCTTTGGTCAATGCTCTTTTTCATTTTAAATGTTTTCAACTTAGTTATTAGAAAATGGAAACCAGTTTCACAAGAGTCAATAAACAAAATAAAGACATTAAAGAGTTTTCTGCATATGCGTACTAACTGAATTAGTCCTTGTCAAGATTTTGCTTATTTCATTCCAGGCAACTACAATAAGTTACAGACAGTTGTTATTCTACACTGTGCTTATATTATGGAGGCTTGTTCATGATTAGCTTTTCAAGTTGAGAAGTCATTCTGACTAATTAGATATAAATAAACAGGTGCATACAGTGGGTACGGAAAGTATTCAGACCCCTTTAAATTTTTCACTCTTTGTGTTATTGCAGCCATTTGCCAAAATCAAAAAAGTTCATTTTATTTCTCATTAATGTACACTCAGCACCCCATCTTGACAGAAAAAAACAGAAATGTAGAAATTTTTGCAAATTTATTAAAAAAGAAAAACTGAAATATCACATGGTCATAAGTATTCAGACCCTTTGCAGTGACACTCATATTTAACGCACATGCTGTCCATTTCTTCTGATCCTCCTTGAGATGGTTCTGCTCCTTCATTGGAGTCCAGCTGTGTTTAATTAAACTGATTGGACTTGATTAGGAAAGGCACACACGTGTCTA
>VUQH01024875.1:8335-21734 GCA_015106775.1 Etroplus canarensis
CTCTGGAGTGATGCGCACGCACACACACACACACACACACACTCTCTGTGTGTACAAAGGAGTTAAAGCTTTTTGAAGCAACACTTATCTTGGCAGCGTATCCCGATGGTTTGTTTTTTAAACACACAAACAATTCAAACAGCAAAAATAAACAAGTGCGCTATTGATTTCCCAGAGTGCAACAGACCGCTTATCTCTTTCGCCTCGTGGTAAGAGCTGACAGTTTCCTCATTAAAAATGAATTGGATTAGCATTACATTGAATGCGGTGGGAACACATAAACACACACACACACACACATTGTTTCTGTGAACGATGTGGATTTCACTCTCAGCCTAGTTCGAAGTTAACCTCGCACACTAAAAGCACAGGCGCCAGTTTCTCACCGTTACACCTGCAGCCCCCACCAGCTCTCGTTCCTGGAGATTGCACGGGAGAAGGAGGGATTGTGTCAGTGGAGGAGAAAGAGGGAGAAGGAAGGAAGGAAGGAGGATAGAGGAGGAGAGGTGGAGGGAGGAAGTGGGTGAGAGAGGACAAGCTGAAGAGTCTCAGCAAGCGGTCGGTGTTGAAGTGATAATGAGACATTGATCAGAGCCCCGCAGATGGCATGATGAAATACATGAACTCTGTCTGTCTTCATCTCGCTCCCACTGTCTTTTTTCTTTCTTTCACTCTTTCTTTAACTGTTTCTTTTGATTACAGTGTTTTTCTGTCTCATTCCATTTTTCCTGCATTTCTCTCTTTGTCGCTTCTTTCTCTTTGTTCTTGCCAGTCTTGTTTTTTCGTCATCCCTATTTTACAGTGTACTCCCATTCGAGTATGTAAAAAAAAAAAATGGGTTCAGGTGCAATTCAGTTTAGTTCAGTTTCATTTATATAGCACCAATTCACAACAAAAGTTGCCTCAAGGTGCTTTACACTTTAAAGATCCTACAGTGTTGGAGAGAAAACCCCCCACAATCAGATGATCCCCTATGACCAAGCACTCAGCGACTGTGGGAACAAAGAACTCCCTTTTAACAGGAAGAGACCCCCGGCAGAACCAGGCTCAGGGAGGGGCAGCCATCTGCCTCGACCGGTTGGGGGTGAGGGGAGAGAGAAGAAAGAAAGGAGAGCAAAGAGAGACACAGACTGTGGGAGAGAGAAGACAACAGTAGCAAGTAAATGCATGGAATTAGAAGTAGCTCATCTGGCTTGCGATCCGCCACAATTCACAGGTTATTGTAGTGTGTGAAGTCCAGAAAGAAAGTGATGAGCTTTCTTGTCATTGATTGGTTGTGTTGCACAAATGGCCACATCCAGGACAAACAAATCTGGTTCACCACCAAATATTGGAGTATTATGGTCAGTAGTAACCATGCCCATAAAAGGCTTTAAATTTGTGAACTCATCAGCATATCATAGCATTGACCATATTACTGATGTTAGCATAATGGTGATAGGAAGGCCCCAGCCACACCTTACTAATGTGGGAATCAACCAATAGGACTTCCCTTTATGATCATGACCTGAAAGATTATGATCGACGCCATCTAACAGGATACAAGTGGTATGGCAAAGCAGTATTTAATTAGCAGTGGGTCTACCATCTGAAAAAAGAGAACCTTTAAGTTTTCTACTCATAAAAATGGAATGATCGTGTTGACGAACCAGGTTATTGCCCTGTTATCACCGACCACCACCCAGTCCTATGCCTGCGCCACAGTTACAAGCTTAAAACACTATTAGTCCATGATTAAATCTAATGACAGCATTTATGTATGAACTGTACAATCCAGACCAATACTCTTAGGACAGACGACTTGCTATGGCATTAGCTTGTCAGCTTCAGCCAGATGAGCTAAAAATGACAGAATCTGAAAATAGTTGGACTGTGGTCAACCAATGAAAATCTTGGATTGTAACTTCTCCAAACATTTTTAGCTCAGTAACCGATGAACTCATGCTACAGCATGTTTGTGCAATTCAGCCGATCAAATGTACCTTCGGCTGCTCCCTTGTATTCACCCCAAGGAGTCACCACAGATTAAGAGGTTTTATGCTGGATGCCCTTCCTGATGTGACCCTCCATGGTGAAAGGGGCATGTGTCCAATACAGCCAATCAATGAGAAGAAAGCTTACTTTCTTCCTGTACTTCACAGATTGCACTAACATGTGAATTGTGAGGGATTGTGATGGATGTGCCACTGACGTTCTGGCTTTAGATGACGTGACGCTGGTTGTGAGTTGCCACAAAGTGCTGTTTGCCAAGTTTACACTCAACTTTTTTGCTCTTCTGTTTTCACAAAAATCAGCCACAATGACAACATTTTTGACATGGTGTCTATGAGTCGAGGGCTGCCTTAAGAATAAATTTTGAGTAAATGTTAATTAAGTTCAACCAAGCGTGAGTTTGGGAGGGTTTAAAGCCGTGAAAAAGCTTTTCAGAACGCCTAGTTTTTTTCCACAGTTAGTCTGTTCCCTCAGCTGCCAGAAGTCAGGGATTAATCCAGAGATGTTAAAAGAGAGAGAAATGGTCGTCCTAAATTGAAATCTATGGGAGAAATCTGCAACAGCAACGCCGGAGGCAGAAAGCTTTTTAAACTTTAATTTGAGACAAAGTCAGCAAACTTTTCATGCATCATATTTTATCAGATTAAAAGTAATGCTTCAAGATTACTGCCAAGACAGGCATTATCAAGATGGCTGGTGGTTGGCAAGACGTGCTTCTGGGATTTTGATTATTTTTGGATGCCTATTGAAATGAAATCCTGTGTTTGCCCAACCAATGACAACTTCACTGATATAAGCAAACAACTGAGCAGTCTACCTGGAGGCTACAGCCCTAGGCCTCATTTCTAAGTCCCTTGCAAACAGATGAGCATGTGCTTCACATGACTTCACTGAAGTAAGAGATGAGTTTTGTCTTTATGGAGGGCTCTGAACCCCACTGCCCCAGGTGAAAGTCCTCTGGGGATTTTCATCTTCGGCTACCCCCTTGTACAAGTAGATTTATCTGCATTGGTAATTTGGCAGAGGTTTTATACTAGATACCCTACCTGATGCATCCTTCCATGGTGAGAGGGGCTCATATCCCCTGCCTGGAATCAAACTGGGAACCTTTCACTTGTGAGGCAAACATGAAAACCACTACAGGGACACCTCTGTGGATTTTCATGTAATGTCTCAAAAATATGTTGCCTGTAGCAGTTTTGAATAAACAGTTGGACATTTCACAAGAACTGAAACTATGGTGTGTGCAGTATGCTTGTATCTGCCTTCAAGAACATGTGAGACATGAATGTTTTAGCCAAGGCCATAATTTACAATTTGTAACAAATGGCAATTTTTCCTTCTAGGATGAATAAAGTAGCACGGTGGTGCGGTGGTTAGCACTGTGATCTCACAGCAAGAGGGTCTGGGTTCAAGTTTGCATGTTCTCCCTGTGCTTGCGCGGGTTCTCTCCGGGTGCTCCGGCTTCCTCCCACAGTCCAAAGACATGCAAAGGGGCCAGATTGATTGATGATTCTAAATTGACTATAGGTGTGAATGTGAGTGGTTTTCTGTTGCTTTGTTTGCAACAAACTGGTGACCTGTCCAGAGTGTACCCTGCCTTTCGCCCCATCACAACTGGGATAGGCTCTGTGAATTGGATAAGTGGAAGAAAATTAATGAATGAATGGTTTTTTGCTCTTATTTCTCTCTTTTGTGTCCCCTCACCCCCAACCGATCTAAACCTGGCTCTGTCGGAGGTCTCTTCCTGTTAAAAGGGAGTTCTTCTTTCCCACAGTCGCCAAGTACTTGCTCTTAGGGGCTCGTCTGATTGTTGGGTTTGGTTTTTACTTTACAGTGTACAGCGCTTTGAGGCGACTTTTGTTGTGAATTGGCGCTATATAATAAAAATTGAAATGAAATATTGAAGTATTCTGATTCTGATAAAACCCAAAGTTCAACAATTTTGCCCTGTTTCTGTCTGCTTTAGAAGCTGAGATTAAAATGACTCTATTGAATGATGACAATTATATCAAAGAGCATTTTTTAGAGGGCACCCAAGGTCTTAAAAGTTAAATGAGTATTAAGTAAATGTGATAACTGAATGGAGAGAAAATATTGGAACAAAAGAAAAGCAAATACTGTAACAGCAGCAACTCTGTGGTATGTTTTTTTTAGGCTTTAAACCCCAATTCTTCACCTTCTTTGTCTGTATTTCTTGCAGCGGTGGAAGACAGGAAGTTGTTCATTGGCATGGTGTCGAAGAAGTGCAACGAGAACGACATCCGGGTCATGTTCTCTGCGTTCGGACAGATCGAGGAGTGCCGGATCCTCCGAGGGCCCGACGGGCTCAGCAGAGGTACCTGTCGCTCTGACTCACTCCTTTCCAGAGTTGATGCTCCTCATGTGAATATCACCGCCTGCATGGCCTCCAGCAGCTGCAGTTCATTGCATCAACTTGTGTTATGACTCAAACTGAAAATCCTCGGAGGGAGTATTTACCTCGCAGTTTTGTGACAAGAGTTGGCTGGTTGAAGATGGGTTCTGAGCCAGTGGCTGCCTCTCAGAGTACTGAAAGTAAATGATAATAACACGGATGGTATTCTTTTATTAAAATATATTAAAACTGTTGAAAACCTTCCCGACCACTTTAATGTTTCGCCGTTTAAGTGTTTTTGCTGCATAACAAGCGGCTCATTTACAGCTCCTCAGCCGTTCTTCACTTCGCTGTCTACTGCTGGAAGTTTTCCTGAGCTGTCAGTGCTGCAAGAAAAGACTGTTTACTTTAAACTGTGGTGATTATTGTCTTCTGGCAAGCTATATAAAAACTTTTGGGGTCGTAAATATTTTTCTGTGAAAATCGGTTGAATAGAAAAATGATGAGCCTTTCATTTTGCATAATGTGCCAGTGCCTATTAAATTAGATTTCCCCATTTACCTGGAATAGTCTTTTAATGTTGTGATCAGGCTACACACCTGACAGTGCCAACAATATGTATTTGTGTGTAGCGTGGCGTTCTAATCAAAAGTCAACCTTGAACCATTCATTGTCCCTCGAGAGTGGAAGCGGGCTCTTTCCCTTTTACTGTGCAGAGGATGGGTAGTCATATGGTTTGCCAAAAATTATTAGTTACCTGCAGTTAAAGGTAGAAGAGCCTTGTGCACGCCTCTGTGCACAAGCCTCCATTGTGTATTCTGGATTGTGTGTGAATTATTTGCTATTTCCTTTAACCTCCTCAGACCTGAGCTGTTGTTTGAATGGGATGCAACAGTTCTGTGTTGAGCAGAATAAAGTGTAGGGTGCAGGAAAGCCAAATGTAATAACAGATACTGCAGAAATCCTGGTGACCATAATGATGCAGCTCAAAAAGCAGGTTCAGACCCCACCGTGGCCCTGCTATGGACTGGCGACCTGTCCAGGGTGTACCCTGCCTTTCTCCCTTTGACAGCTGGGATAGGCTCCTGGGACTCTGAACTGGAAACTGGTTGGATGGACTCCATCATTTATTCTAAATACTGTAAGAGCATGAAGTTAGAGTTTAAATTGTTATATTCTAATTTTTTAATGAGTAGATGGTATTTGTAGCATGGCAGGACAAAAAAACTGACAGAATAAATAACTTGCAAATCATACACAAACACTGATGCAGCCACTGCATGTCACTGATTGGTTTCTGGACTCCCCATCTTGAAGACTCCACGTTAGCTGCCACCATGTTGGTGTTTTGATCCAGAGCTGACCATATTTGGAGAAGTATTAAGTCATCTTTCAAGCCTGATTAGAATGCTGCACCCATAACCTGTATGGATGCGTTGTAGATGGCAAAAATACACCATATGGACAAAAGTACTGCACCTGCAGGAGCTTTTATGACGTCTCATTTTAAATCCATTAATATGGAGTTGGTACCCCCTTTTGCTTTCTCTTTTCTGGGAAGGCTTTCTACATGATTTTGAAGTATGTCTGTGAGAATTTTTGCCCATTCATCCAGAAGAGCATTTGTAAGGTCAGACACTGCTGTTGGATGAGAGGGGCTGGCTCACAGTCTCTGTTCTAGTTCATGCCAAAGTTGTTTGATGGGGTTGAGGTCAGGGTTATGTATGGGCCAGTCAAGTTCTTCCACACCATACTTATCCAGCCACAGCAGCCTTTATGGACCTTGCTTTGTTCACGAAGGCACAGTTATGCTGGGATAGAAAAAGGGCTTTCCCAAACTGTTCCCATAAAGTTGGAAGCATAAAGTTGTCCAAAATGTCTCGGTAAACTGAAGCACCAAGATTTCCCTTCACTGCAAGTAAGGGGTCAACCCCTGAAAAACAACCCCATAGCATTATCCCTCCTCTACCAAACTTTACATTTGTCACAATGCAGGTAAGGTAATGTTCTTCTAGCATTTGCCAAACCCAAACTCATCCGTCAGACAGCTGAAGTCCAGACGTGCTTTACACCACTCCATGTGATGCTTGGCATTTTGCTTGGTGATATAAGGCTAGCATGCAGCCGCTCAGCCATGGAAACCCATGCCATGAAGCTTCTGGACAGTTTTTGTGGTGCTGTTAATGCCAGAGGAGGTTTGTAACTCTGCAGTTATTGAGTCAGCAAGGCATTGGCAATTTTCACAAGCTAAGTGACTCAGCACTCAGTGACCACGTGGTCTACTCCACGTGGTCTGCTACTTGATGTCTGAGTTGCTGTGGTTCCTAAATGCTTCCACTTTGCAATAATACCATTTAAAGCCTTTGGTGGAATATCTAGGATGGAAGAAATTTCACCAACTGACTTCTTGCCATGGTGCCATCCTATTATAGTACCAAGCACGAAATCATTTAGCTTTTTAAAACGTCTTTCACAAATATTTGTAAAAGCAGTCCAAATGAAACAGCTTAATTCAATGATTATGGTGTTCTCAATACTTTTGTCCATATGGCGTACCTGCTCATTGGTAAACTAAACTTGTGCTACAATTCTCTCAAGACAGTCACCAATATTAGAGAACAAGCTTCTTGGATGGGCTCTAAAAACCACTAACTCCAGTTTAATCCCTAGTCAGTGACAGTTATCACAGCAGCCACACCCTTAATTACTCTAAATCTTAAGAAAATCCAACAGGAGAATTTTTAAAAAAGAACTACCACATATGGTTGTTATAAAGAGGGAAATTATCTATAGAGACCAAAATTGTAACCATATTTACTTCTGCTATAAAGTCGGGCATTTTACTTTAGAGGTCTATGGGGATTGACTCACTTTTGGGGCCAACTTCAAGTGGACATTTGAGGAGGTGCGGTTTTTGGCACTTGGCAGAATTCGGCCGTTGGTGTAAACCCAGCATCCCCAAACTGGAAACCTATTGGCTCGTCTGGTCACTTAGTCTCTGGGGGGGGCAATGGCCAGTTTTTCAGGACTCCTGGATTAGCCAGGATATTCAGAGAGAAGATAGGAGAAATGTTCTTCCTACTTGTGATCTTCACGCCTGCATGCAAACAAAGCCTGTTTAAACACGAGTGGCCAACAGCCCTCAGACTACAAGCAGGCCTCAAATGGAAATATTCACATTTAGAAAGCTGTTTATAGAGATTAAACACGTGCAACAAGCCAATTATACTTTATTTGCCAAATATATTAAGCTTTTCATTATGTGTGAAATGTATCAGATTCTGTTTTCAACCAGCTGCTTCCTGGTAATTGTCCAAGTGTTCCTTCAACGTCTTGAATGAGTCATACTAACAAGTAAATGCAAATGAACTGGAGCAACATCTTGAGGCCATTGCAGCCACTGTGAATACACGCTTCTCCTTTGCGCTCTATATATCTCTTTTTTCCCTCTGTTTCTCTCTCTTTTATCTCCCCTTCTTGCTCTGTCAGCTTCATCCCCAAACAACCCCCCTCCTCTCACCTCCTAACCTCTCTTCATATCCTCCACCTTCCCTGCTGTTCCAGTTTAGTCTGCCTGCAAGTCAGTCCTAAGCCTTTTACTTCCATTGTAAAGCAGTGAGAATTTGCAAACCCGCTGTCCAAATCGGGACATGAGTCTCTGCTTTGTTGGGTTTATGCTGTAATATAGATTGGTTATGTTTTACATAGCATCAAATTTAAATTTTAAAGCCATTTCATCATGATATTGCAGCTTTTTTTTTAAGGTTTGTTATTTACTCAAAGAAAAAACTACAAAATGTAAAAGCACGTTAGTGTGTTTACAACCGTTTTTCCAATTAGATAGAATGGCACTGAAATATGCAAGTAAACCTACTTGGCCTTGAGAGAGAAATAAATAAAATTAAGCCTTAGTGGACAGCAGGGGCGACAAAAGACTATTTACAGTCACGTGAAGAAGAAAGTTTTAAAAACTAAGTACACCCTTACTGCTTCCATAGGAACCAGGCGCTGCTCATAAAATGCACTTGAGTAACTGATCATCAGCCACCTCTGTAAAAGCAGGAGTTTTGGGAGTTTGCTGGTCTGGAGCATTCAGGTGTGTGTTAACACAATACCACAATCTTCCCAGCAGTGAACATCCCAAAAATTCACCCTGAGGTCAGACTGTGCAATGCTCAAAGAAATGTAAAAAAAAAAACCCAAAAGCAACACTCTACAGACCTCAGTTAGCATGTTAAAGGTTAAAGTTTCTGACAGTGCGTTTAGAAAATGACTGAACAAGTATGGCTTGCTTGGAAGGTTTGCCAGGAGAAAGCTTCTTCTCTCTAACAAGAACATAGCAGCACAGCCTAGGTTTGCAAAGCTGCATCTGAACAAACCAGGGGACTTCTGGAACAGTGTCCTTTGGACAAATAACAATAAGTGGAGATGTTTGCCCATTATGCACAGCACCACATTCGGCAAAAACCAAATACACCATGTGAGCACAAACACTTCATACCAACTGTCAAGCACAGTGGTGGAGGGGTGACAGTTTGGTCTTGTTTTGCAACCACAAGTCCTGGGCATCTTTCAGTCATTGAGTCAACCACGAACTCCTCTGTGTACCAAAATATTCTAGAGTCAAATGTGAGGCCATCTGTCTGACGGCTAAAGCTTGGCAGAAATTGCATTGTGGAACAGGACGATGATCCCAAGCACATCAGCAAATATAACAGAGTGGCTAAAAAAAAAAAAGGAAAAGAATCAAGGTGTCGCAATGGCCCAGTCAAAGTCCAGACCTCACGCCAATTGAAATGGTGTGTTGGGACCTTAAGAAACCTGTGAATAAAAAAATCGCCCTAAACTTCAATGAACTGAGGCAACATTGTAAAGGAGAGTGGGCTAAAATCCTTCCACAACAATGCGAGAGACTGATAGCTACACAGAAAATGATTACTTTTAAGTTATTGCTAAAATCTACTGAGTCATGGGGTGTACTTAGTTTTTCACATGACTGTAAGCCTATGCAAAAACAACCCCAGTGCTTGCTTGATTTATGACCTCAGTAAATATTTAACTTATGAGTTTTTATCCTTACGATTGACAGTTTCAAGTCTCATTTTGAACAATATGTTGTTTAGTTTATAAATTATGGCTCCATTTAGAGTAAATGAAAAATGTTATAAGTGAGCGAATGCTTTAGGGGGTGGCTACCTTGTAATTGACAACCCAGGCACATCCCCTGATTATCATCTGGTTTGAAAAACAGAACAAAATCTTGCACAGCTCGAGGCTTAGATTTTGCAAACCAGCGGATGATGTGACAGTAGCTACATCAGTCTTTTCTCCTCAGTGAATTATCTGTTTTTTTAAATCCTGCTTCTGGAACCAAATTTCCGTCATGTACCAAACCGGCACTGGGGAAAGCCCGGCCTCAAATGCAGAATTTCAAGCAAATTATGGTTATTACTGAAATCTCACATGAAATCCACGTAATATCAACCAGTCCCCCTTCATTTCTTCAGTTGTTGGGGGAAGTAAGCACTGATTTGGCCATTCTGAGACCTGGCAGGAGGTTGTTCCAAATACCAATAATAGCAATAATGAAAAGTAACCCAACTACAAAAGAGAAACATTTTCATGACTCCAAATGCAGTTATGTCTCCAACTCTTAAATTGCGTCCCTCGGTCTGGAGAAAGATATGAGATGGCTCCACACTGGGCAAAAGCGTGTTCAATTTATAACTGGTACTTTTCTCAAAGTGCTCCAGGGCTGGTTTAAAAGAAAAGAAACGGGCCTGTTAACAAGGTGACGATTGGTCAACTCCTCTGAAGCAAGCCAGGGTCCAGGATTCGTGGCGTCTGACCAGATCTGACGACTACCACATCTGTAAATGGTCATCTTGCCTATCACTAGCTATGTTACCTCTCTATAGTCAGTGCAGTAACGCATGGACCCTTTAAACCTTAAACCATTTCTTTCCACAAGCACACGCCTGCCTGCCCTCCCACTTCATTTCACCCATCTCCCCCAGTATTCTTTACCCCCCCCTTCCCTGCCCCTTTGTGGTTTCTATGTGCTGAGGAGATTTTTTGGGGGGGGGGGCTTTTGCAAATCTCTGTCCTCGTATTCCTCCTCCTCCTGTCACGGGAGCTGTTGCTGTCATTGTCACACAGGTTCAATGTGGTTTTGTTGGTGATATATATTTTCTCTGTGCCTGTCGATTGTTATGGACGTTTCATCGTTGACTCTAGTCTTATTTTCTCAATGTGCCTTTTCTCCCTTTCTCCTGAAGGTTGTCTCTATCTAGAACCAATCCTTGCCTCAAACCAAACTACTCAAACTCCCATGTTCCTCTGCTTCTGCAAACAGCACCACCCTCCCAGTCTCTATATTCACCCTGGCTGTCCTAGAATCCTCTCTCGCATCAATTTGTCCTCTTTTTCTCAGACATCCCACACCAGCCTCCTTCCCTCCCTTCCCTCTTTCCTTCTTCCATCCCTTTTCGGCTCCTCTCGTTTGTCCTCATGAATATTTTAGATGCAATGGCCAAATCAGCGTTTCTGTGGAACTAATATAAACCACTTAGCAGTTGACGCAAGTCAAAAAGGAAATACTGGTAGTCTGGTTTGGTCCTGGCTAGTAAACAAACGCCCCTAACCAGGTTGAAAATAAATAGGTCTTTACGGATTTCTGCGTGCCTGCAACTCCCAGAGGCCCTCAGTCCCACGTAGCTTCACTGCCGAGCTCCTATTAAATCTCGGTATCAATCAGAAGAGCGCTCCGCCATCCCTCTATTAATAAAATATGGATCACACCACCAGTGGATGGCTGGGCCTGGGGAGCTACCCTACTTTCATTAAAGGACTGTTTGGTTCTCCACTGACGACAGAATGCGGCCCGTGAGGTATTTATAGCGCTCGAGCCGCGTCCCATCTCTGTGCTGTGAAAAATAAGACATGCACCAACCAGCCAGGAAGTGTGGCTTCAACTCTAAGTGTTTCTTTTTTCATTAACAGCTTCAACATTAATGAATCAGTGTTCAAGCGCTGTGGATTTCTTTATTTAGGAGCGTCGACTTCAAGCTGCAGAAACGGGCTAAAGATAGAAACCGGGGGTTTTGTGGTGGATGAAAAGTATTCTGTCTGCCAGTTGGAGACAAACTGACGAGTCCCCTTTAGGTGACAGCCGATGATGTTCTAGCTGACCGGTTTTATAAATAGAGTCAGAACCTATCAGGACGGGTCTGGAGGGCTAACCCAAATGGATGCCCCCTGCAGAACTGATCTACTTCTGTGGCTTCTCTGCAGACGATGGGGCAGCCTCCTGGAAAATAAGCAGTTAAATGGCAGATTGTGGCCCATCTAAAATAGACAGTCCCCCGAATAAATTGAAAAAAATGACCCCTTTTTGTATGTCCTATCTTCAGTACTACCACTTAGCGCAGCGGTTTGGCACTGTAAAGGACACATCAAATGTTTACTAGGTCAGTGCTGCAGAATCTGATAACCTTCAGTCTCTTTTTATCACTTTCCTGCCTCTCTAACCACAGTGGTTTTACATAAAAGGTGCTTGAACTCTATCTTCCAGCAGGCAGCGACATAAAAAACAGTTAAAGGGAGGTCAATAGGTTTCATACAGGATCAAAGGCAGGGCTGCATATCGAATGGGAACAATCATTTTGGAAACTGAATACAGCAGATGTTGGTACTGTTCACGTGAAATTCTTTCAGTTCCAAATTTCTCGCAGCCAACACTAACAGGAATTTGCAGGAAATTGAAGGCAATTGATAGCTTGATAAAGTGAACCTTCAGCACTGTGGCCTCTGTTTGCCGGAGATTTCTTTCATTGGCACAGCCTCAGCCGCTAAGATGAAGACAAGTTATGATGAGTATTTGAATGCTGTATTTCTGCTTCAGTCAAGTCCTCAATTAGGTGTGCTCACTTGCCATTTTATTAGGTACACCTGTTCAACTGCTTCGTTAACCAGGCGATCTCATGGCAGCAACTCAGTGTATTTATGCATGCAAACGTGGTCAGGACGACCTGCTCGAGTTCAAACTAAGCATCAGAATGAGGAAGAAAGGTGATTTAAGTGACTTTGAATGTGGCGTGGCAGTTGGTGCTAGATGAGCCGGTCAGAGTATTTCAGAAACTGCCGATCTGCTGGGAGGTTTACAGAGAATGGTCCAAAAAGCAGAACGTAATCTGGATGAAAAAGCCTCGGCGATGCGGTGATGAGGAGAATGGCCAGACTGCTTTGAAATGATAGGAAGGCAACTGTAGCTCAGATAATCAAGGTATACAGAGGAGCATCTCTGAATGCGGATCCTGAGGCAGATGGGCGGCAGCAGCAGAAGACCACACCGGATGCCACTCCTGTGTGCTAAGAACGGGAAACTCAGGCTACAAGACTGAAAAAACGTTGCCTGGTCTAATAAGTTACTATTTCTGCTTGTCATGTTTACCCAGGATGACCCAGAGTGCAGACTGGGACCAAAAGATCCTGTAAGGGTTTTATTTACAGCACTCGAAAGAAGAAGCAGAGAACTTCATTGACTGTGTATGGAATAGCGGGCAGGCAGATAGGTAAAGCAAGTCCAGTGAAAATTAGGTAGCATGTGCAGTTTAATCTAAGATGATTAACTGTTGCAGACTCAGGCTATTTAGGCTGTGAGTCTGGTTCTAGCTGAGGGAGAGTCAAGGCCATTTATCCTGCTTTGGAACAGCAGTTCAGGCTGGTGGTGTTGGTGTAATGGTGTTGCGAGTATTTTCATGAGAGGTGAAGAAGAGAGTGCAGGCAGGGTGGAGTGGGTGGAGACGAGTGTCAGGGGTGCTTTGTGGCAGAAGGATAGCAGCAAGAGTGAAAGGGAAGGTTTACAAGATGGTAGTGAGACCTGCTATGATGTATGGTTTGGAGACGGTGGCACTGACAAAAAGACAGGAGGTGGAGCTGGAGGTGGCAGAATTGAAGATGTTGAGATTTTGGCTGGGAGTGACCAGGATGGACAGGATTAAAAATAAGTACATCAGAGGGACAGCTCAGGTTGAGAAGTTTGGAGACAAA
>VUQH01024878.1:0-16792 GCA_015106775.1 Etroplus canarensis
CAAATAAAGAAAACAAAGTCCATGAACATAAATTCCAAACGTGAAGCGTGAGTACCTGGAGACATGAAGGGTGACACAAGGAGGTACAACGACAAATAACGCGACAACGGACAACACAGATGACGGTGCTAAAATACACAAAACAAACCAATGAACATACGATGGGTGGACAGGGCAGGGGAAACCAGACCGGGACAACCAATGAACGAACAACAGGGAGACAGGGGCGTAACTAACATACAGAGACAGGGGGGAACAAAACAGGGACTGGACGGATTACCAAAATAGGACGACACCAGACGCAGACAGAGACAGAGACCACTAACAGAGGAAACAGGCGGGGCATGGGGCAAAAATGGGACAAACAGAACTTAAAAACAAACACAAAAACCCAAACTATAGGCGGACCATGACACTTATGTCCCCTCTCGGAATCAAACCAGGATCCTTGTGCTTGTCAGGTGAATGTGTAAACCACCACACTACAGAGACATTATGGCCAGTTTTATAATCTTGAGAGAAGCACCTAGGCAAGCAAGTAGTAGTTATTTAGTGCAATCTGCTGAAATAATTCCCCTAAATTAATAGTGCTGAGTGTTCAGATTAATTACTTTTGTCCTTTACTCCTTGATGTTCTCTTTCTCATAAAATTTGTTGAAACATTTGGCTTCTCAGCTATTTACTTTTTTGGCCTTTAGTATACAAGATACTGAAGCCATTCATTAATCCAAAAATATTAATTCAAGGGAATAAATCAGTAATTTCACACAATAATAACTAAAGAGTAATATTAATAACAATAAAAAATCCCATTGGACAGGTCAGAGTACTTTAAAATATTAGGCCTGCTTTTTTCTAGGTCTGGAAAAGTGCTTTTGCAGTGTCTTCCTTCTGAGCACAGAGTCTAGTATGCTTGGGCAGATGATGTCAGATATGTGAAGTCAAAATAATTTTTACTTCAGTGCCAAGAGCTGAGAGCACATGCTATTGAAGCATGCAACCTTCAATACCTGCAAGGAAACATCTTTGAAAAGTGTTTTACAAAAAATATAGTGTTGTGGAACTCACATTTAGAGCTAACCCTTGCAAGGTGTGCTTGGCCACACTGTGAGTGAAAGGCAGTTACAGCCTTGTACAAACCTTCCAATCTTCAATAGGGATTAGTCTATATGGAGTCTAGGTAGATTTGAACTCGATCTGTCAAGGCAGGGCATATCTAGCTTTTATCTCTGACAGCACATCTTTTCAATATAATGCTTGTACTTTAATAGTCCTGACTTGTTTTGAATCTTTAGAATTGGAAAGTAAACTAGTAATATCTTAGGTCATTTTAGGTAAAGCCATAGTCATTTTTTCTTATCTCAATCTCTTACATAGATAATCTGACTGTCCCAACTCACAGCTGAACAGGAGAACTCAGATTGTGTAAAATGATAAAACTCAAGGGAGGAGAGGTTTGGAGAGAGAAATACAGGGGGCAGGTGGTGCGCTGGAGACTTGATAGATTCAATTTTATGGCTAAGCAGAATTTAAAATTCATCACATAGCCTACGGTGTAGAGATCACAGCAAACCTGCTTTCGATACCTTTTTCTTCTGATGTGAACAGGTAGCAGAGAAAAAAAGCCTGATGGCATATAAGAAAAATAAGTACATTTACAGCAACAAATTACACACGTTTGGTTGTGGCGTTAAAGGCTTAGAATTTGTAGATGAACTTGCTGACTGGATTAGTGCTCCTGTTGCCAACGGCTGCATTTGACTTCTAATCTGAAGTTGTTGCGAAAGAAGGAGCACAAAAAACATGGTAAGGCAGTCATGCCTCAGATCCTGTCACAGCGTGCTGCAATACAAAACATGAGTTTCTGTGATTAAGTCATGGAGCACACTGCTCTATCACTCCAACACTCCATGAGCAAAAAACAGACCAACATGCTTATCATCATTACTGCCAATGCATGTAATGCAATAAGGAAATTGCACTTTGACCCATATGTAGCCAGCTACTATAACAACATAAATAATATCCATCCATCCACCCATCCAATTGCTTAACCACTTATCCAATTTAGGGTCAGGGGAGGCTGAATCCTATCTCAGCTGGCATAGGGCGAGAGGCAGGGTACATCCTGGACAGGTTGTCAGTCTATATTAGGGTTAACACAGAGAGACAGACAGCCATTCACCTACCTGAACAATATATATCTACAATTTCATCTGCAATCTGATTAGATCTAAGTGGATCTTGTGTGTATGACTTGTTTGTGAGAGACTGTTTATTGAAGTGTAATCATCATTCAGTAGAAAGAAACCACTGAGCATGTCATCCAGCGGTTTAACTTCATCTTTTCTGAACCTGTTTGCGTAAATTCTGTCCTCTCGCCCTTCGTAGCCATGGAGATTGAGGTGTGTAATTAAAAATACTCTCCCTCCTCTGGCTATCTTCTTACTGCTGTCAATTAGCAGCTGTTGGAACTCTCTGGACTGTTGCTGAGCTTTGTACATTGGAATGATATATATTGTATGTATCTTTCTTGTGTGTATTTGATATGCATATGACAGAGAATGTGAAACAAATATGGAAAAAGCAGAGCGACAGTGTTGCTATGTACTGTAATCACTGAATGAATGTATTTTTTTATATAGTGAACTTATTTCTTTCAATGTCTGTTAGTAGTGTTAAGTTTTACATGTTGAATATTTAATCAGTGGTCTAAATTCTCCTATTTTCCATCTCAAGGAAGCTATGCGTGATTTTTCCTGCAAAGTAAAGCAAGCCCTTGCTCAGATTACTCCCCCTGTGCATTCTGTCTCCCTTGTGATGAAGAATGAATCAGTCTATCGCAGGAACTTTGCCTGCATTTATTATACATTATCACCTGGATCAGGGATATCATTTTTCACTGTGGCACAGATTTCTTTGTGATTAAAAATTCTCTTTCTGTTCAAATAACCTCTCCTCTCAGATTGACAGAACTACATTGCTTTCCAAATCAGATTCAATTTCGTTCTATGTACATGCTATGCACTACATTTTACTCTGGTCTGGTTGATATGGGTCTAAATCTCTCAAAACTCTTTCTGTGGTAATCACTCAGGTACACTCAGGGACAGACACCCTGTCAGAGTCAAACGTTTTTGTGTGTGCTAATCGCCGTGGGAGTTTCATACGTCAGTCGCAGCACCCCTGACACTGCTGTCGGTGTGTCTAATTAACACTCCTGTATGGTGCTGATGCTACACACGACTTGTGCTGAGACACCTGCCCTGCGACAAACCTAGTGTACAGGAGCAGATGATTGTCAGCAGACATTTTACATGGGGATAAAGCTTAAAAACCTACCAATGCTCAACATTTGTTTTGCTGATGCTAAGATCAGAGGCAGCAGGTGTTTGAGGGAGACTCAGCAGGTATGACACAGTCGTGCCTAGGGGTTGTTACTAGCATTGATGGGTCCACATGCATAATACAACACATAAACAGATGGATGAGAGTATGACAGAGTCTGGCAGATGACAGAAATGAAATAGACTGTCTGGGATTTAATGTATTTTCTTTTAAAAATGTTCTTCTCCGTCTGCTGGAACAGTATAATGATGCTTTCTTGCCAAAAGGTTTATCAGAAAAGATGCTTGTGAATCTGCATTTGCATTTTACAGAAAGACTTATCATAATCATCATGCTGCTGAAGTTTTACTGCAAGAGTGCAATGAACAGAGGAGGGCAGAGATGTGCCGTATGTGTAACCATGTAAATAGCTGAAAATGGCATCACTTAAAGTGTTTTTAATCATGTTTTATTAATCGTAACTTGTGTTGTTGTTGTGTGTGTGTGTGTGTGTGTGTGTGTGTGTGTATTTTTGGATGCCTGTGTGCCCTCTTATGTGCCTTCACCAGCCATGCCAGCTTGCTCTGACCCCACTGACATAGTGTCCCTGGCTCTGATCCAAGTAGCCTGCAGTGCCATCCTCTCTGTCTGCATATTCTTGCACAACTCCATGACTCATTGCTCAGCTGTGGTCATTTTTTTCTGTTGGCACAACTTAAATGAAGGCATAACCAAGGAATTTTCATTCCTAGACTGTCTTATTGATTGTTTTGTTAAATCTGCTGGTGACTCAGAACACAGTCACAAGGTATCTATTTTTTAACAATATCATACCTTAACATAAAAATGAGATTCTTTTTGAGGACTTAGGCAATCTAATACAGGCTTTATAGATGATCTACAAATTAATAACTATGAGAAATGTTGCCAGGCAGTTTTAGGTAGCAGAAGACTCTTACATGACATCTCCAGGATCATCATGGCAATAAATATAACTTTCATCTTTACCCTTGTTTAAAAAAGCCAGTCAACAGCTGAACCAATAACACATGAGCCAATTCTTTTATTGTGCTGACACAGGCACACAGTTGAGGTTGTATGGTGGTAGACAAAAGTACTCATATATCTTTGCTGTTTTCTTGGCTTATAGAATCCATAACATGATTAGGATGGCATTTGTTCAAGTGATTTTTTTAAATTAGATTTGACTGGTAATTCTATCCAAGCATTTTTCATGTCTCCATGACCACTGAAGTTAAAAGTTATGATTCCCGCCTCATTTATTTACATAGGTTAAAAATAACTGACAAAAGTGCAGTTACCTAAATAGGTTATCTAATTATATAATAACACATTTGTCTTTGTTGTTATGTGTACTTCACATGCTTCTACTGAGACACTGATACAGTAAAATGTCAGTGTTGGATGACGTGATAATGAAAACAGCTGGCATACCAGCTGATCTTATCTGTCAATTTTTGATTTCTCTGTCAAGTAAGATTTTGTCTAAAGGAGTTAACAATCTTTGCCATATGCTGCATGCTTATGTCTTATTTTGCTCTGAGTGGATGCTTGAGTATTTCCAATATCTGATCTGTCTGCCGTCTTTAATTCATCTGCTACTATTCGCCTGAGCCAGAGTGCAGTTTGTGATATCTGATAACTGATACATGCAAATAATCTATAGTCCTTTTTCATGAATGCCAAATGCACAAACAGTTTGCAACCCTGATTTAAAAGGCACTGGCTGATGGAAGTGTTTAGAATCATTCCCAGTGTTTGAATTTTAAAGATATTTACTTGTCTACAAATGACACATATTATAGAAATGCTGAATCCTACAAGCCTGTGTCACCATTCTGTTCACAATCATTGCTGACAGAATTTCAAGCAATGACCAAGGGTTGTGTCTAGATTGGTTCCTTTGTGTTTTGTATGATGAAGTAGCTGGGACAAGAAATAGCACCATCAAGTCTGAGATCATGGCTCACAGCTGGAAGAAGGTAGATTGTCTGCCTTGCTCATCATTGTTGGGAATGAGTTGTTGCCTCAATTGAAGGAGTTCAAGTGTACTGGGATCTTGTACACAAGGGGGAAAGAACTGAGAGGAAGATTGACAGATGAATCGATGCCGCATCTTCAGTGATGTGGATGCTGCGCTGGTCTGTTGTGGTTAAAAGAAACCTGAGCCTGCGGGTGATGGTGTCAGTTTACTGGTTGATCTGCATCCCTACCCTCAGCTATGGCCATGATGTGGGTAGTGACCAAAAGAATAAAATTGTTTCCTCCGAAGGGTGTCTGGGTTTATCCTTAGTAGTTCAGTCATTCAGTAGGAGATCAGAGTAGAGCTGCACCTCCTTACAGTGTACAGGAGGTGTTTCAGTCTGTCTAACCGGGAGAAAACCTGGGGCAAACTCAGGGCATACTGGAGAAATTATGTCTCTCAGCTGGCATGTGAACCTAGATATCCCTGAATGTGCAGTGGTGTGATTTACTGATGTGCTTTTAGCAGTGTAAGCAATGTGGCTTGAATATTTTAAAATCTAATAAAGAAATTGGTTCAGACATTCCTGATTATGCACTATTTGGTGGTCCCTTGACTCCACAGTAGCATCACCATCTCAACTGTCTTGAATTTTTGGTGAAATATTGTAACAGCTGTTTAATGGATTTTATTATTCAGGACAGATTTTAATAACTCTGATTAGAGAAAATCAGAATTTCACTTTATTGATTACCTGCTAAAGCTGTGAGGGCATTAGTATTTACCTCAGTGCACAACTCTGCCTAAGGACAGCCTCAGCACTGTAAGCATAGCTGTAGATTCTCATAAATTGATTCTGGACAGTTACTAAATAGACCATAACCTATAAGGCTTTGCAGCCAATGCTTGAGAGAAGGATAAATTAATTGTTTTGTTTATTGCTTTTTGTGCAATCAGCTGAAAATGATGACATTCTGAAATTTATGAACTGTCACCAGTTTCTTCTATGAAAAATAGTGCAGGTGGGTGAGCAGAAAGTGCTCTTAACAGACACTGGTATTCACCGACCTCTCTAACACCTTCGGATTGTTTGAAATCATGAGTGACAGAGTGGCAGAGCGTGGCAAGTTGCTCTCATGTGACAGCCAAAGATGAATCATTTAAAGTGCTCGTTTGTGGCCTCACAGAGCAGTGTTTTCTGGACTATTAGCTACACAAGCAGCATTAGGCAGATGAGGCAGACTCTCCTCATATCTCACCATACGCCTGAGGCAACACACAGAGGGTGAGACTTCAAAGTATTCAGATAAGGAGATAAACACCTCATGCTGAACTTGAGGAACTCTGACAGATTTAACAGAACAAAGAGTCTTTTGTCTAGCTGCAGTTAGTTTGATCAACAGCTTACTTATTATGATTAGTTAAAATAGCTAAATGTGTGTTGCTTCATTGTTTTGGAGTCTTTAGCTGCATTTTTAAAATGGCAACAAAATCGCTTACTTCCTCTGTTTTGCAGTCTCTCCTATTAACACACAGACTCTCCCCCAAAATCAAAACTGTGTTCTTGTTTTTTCAAGGTGTGTGGTGAAGGAGAAGATGCTATCCTGCTAAACACAGGATGAGTGTGGGAATGGCAGGGTGAAGGGGGGAGGGTGAGGAGGTTAGTCTGTTTATGTGAGTGTATGTGTGTAAGTGTGTGCGTGTGTGCTTAGGTGGTTGTTGCTGGGGGGGGTTGCCTGTGGGACCTGCCTCTCAGTGTAATTGAAAAATGTGACCTGGAAAATGTTTGCCCAGTGGAGCATGAAAGTTACCTCCACAGCAATGGTGGCATGCTCAGAGGCGGCTCACCTGGCCCCTGACAGAGAGAGCCTCGTATTGGGTGGGAGCTCACGTTAAGAGCTACTTTATCCCTTCACCACAAACAGAAACATGCATTATTTAAGAGAACTAAAGAATCCCAGATTGACTGAGGAAAAAAGGCAAAAATTCAAATGGAATCTCTGACTGACCTCAACAAGGGCGCTTGGTGCGACTAATTGAATATGTGGGTAACTCTCACAGAAAATAATAAAATGTTTGCATGAAAACAATGTTTTTGTAGATTAGAAAGTAGCTGTATCACTATGGGAAAAACACTAGAGAACATTCTTGTGTTTCAATGTATCTGACAGATTGAGGTGATGATAAAATGGTAAATGGTAAATGGACTGATGCTCAAATACTGTAGGGCTTTTCTACTCAAACTAAGCACTCTAAGTGCTTTTTACAACAAGCTTCATTCACCCCTGCACACACACACATTCATACAATGCTTTATTCTATGCCTTTAAGCGTATTTAACTATCACGCACATATTCCTACAATTTGGGGCAATTTGGGGTTCAGTGTCTTGCCCAAGAACACTTCAGCATTTAAACTGGAGAAGCCAGGTATCAAACTATCAACCTTCCTGTTGGATGATGACCTGCTCTCTTGAGCCACAGCCACTCTAAAATGCATTAGAAAGAAAACCATCTCTGTTCTACACAGTCTGTGTCCTTGTCATTAACCTTCATTAACATTTCAAATAACACAAGCATTGTTTCATGAATCTTTGTACTTTCATGGCAATGAAGGCATACTCTGTGGCCAGAGTACCTTTTTAACATAGACAGACTAAACATACAGGACTGCAAAGTCAGCAGGAATAAGCATGATGCTGTTTTAAGCTCCAATGTTGATATTGGTTCACAAGCTAAGAATAGTTTAACCTACTCTAAGAAAGGGAACAATAACCAGTCCTGTGTTTAAACGGAGGAGTGGAAGATTCAAACTGAACAGGAGCAAGAAAACGGCACAGGTAAACAAGGATATTGTCAGTGAAAGATCTAAAGTGTCTTAGTAGATGAGCACTCACTCCAATCACACAACAGCTTGTGGGGATACATACTAAGAAGAAGACTGCAACTCAAATGTGAACAGTGGCAGAGTCAATGAATCTGAACAAAACAAAACAAACATCTAAGTAGCCTATAATGATAGCTTATGTAACCCACTGAAAAAGTGATATTTAAAGTTGTGTATTTGTTAATGTAAGTTTGATGTTAGTGTTATTTTCATTATTTAATATTATATTGTGACAATTTTGGTGAGCATTGGTTAGATTGCTTGTTTGTGACCTCTCACTCATCACTGGTTCTAACTCGGAGGGTTATCAATGCAGAGCAGCAGTGTGAGTTTGCAGGTTGCACAGAAGTAATTTTCCTGTATAAAGAGCTAACTTTTAAGAACAAATAAGCTAAAATAGTTGTTGAAGTTAAATAATTAGTGGATGATGCTGATGAAGTTGTCCTCCAAGAGTCTCGAAAGTCGGCAGGAAATGTTGCTTTCTCCCTGAGCAGTCACACTACACATGTCTCGGTAAGCTAACTCCTTTGCTGTGCTGGATTGTTTCATTGTGTATTTGTTTGAGACGATGGTTATCTGAAGCTAATTAGGCATTCAATCAGTTTCATGGATGTTTGAGTCCTAATACTTTGTTGGTTCACTGTAATAGTCACTGTAAACTTAAAAGAAAAACTGGGAATTTCTTCCAGTGTGAAGTTTTGAGCATCTATTCCGCTAGAATTAATTTAGAAGTTGTTTAGCAGTATTTGGCAGGATCTGTAATAAGCAGTGGCATTTGTTTTTTCACTGCGCTGTAATGCAAACTGTGAACATTATGTTTTCTAAAAGAGTATGCATTTCAGCAGGGGGTGTGCAACTCTCTCATAAAGAGAAGAAGACTTAAAGGGTCAGTGTGGTAAATGTATGACCTGATTTAATTCTTACCCATTTATTCATAAGCAAAGCTGAAACTGTTATGTCATATATTATTTTTTGTGTTACCATTTTATGTTAAGCATATTTTGGGAACAGAATTAAAACCAGATAATCCCAGTATTGAGCATTTTATTTTAGAAGCTGAGCTAGAGTTAACACATTTATTTTCAATATGTGAAACAGTTGCATCTATTGAATATGACACAGTGCTGTTATACTTTATCATGATGTTGTACAACACGAGAAACTGACATGCCTTAGAAATATAAGAACTTGAGTACAACAGAGACTTTAAGCCTGTTTCTTAACACAGGCCAGGTTCTTATGGAGGGGAGAAAACCCACAATGAGGAACCAGCGATCCTAATGATAGCGAGCCTCCCAGTTGATTTCTACAAACCCTATCCTCAGCATGGCTAAAACAGCTGTCTATGGTGGTAGGAACACACCAGTCATCAGATTGGTACACTGACTAAAGAGTTCACTCTAACGACCCTTTTACTAGACTTTAACTCAACCCTGACTAAACTTTGATAAAATATGAGTTACTGAACAATGACTAACCAAAGCTAATGAGCTAACAGAGTTGAAAGGATTTCCAGGATTCCATTTCTTTTATTTTCACTTAAAGCTGGCCAAGTGGTTAAGAAAATGGATTGATGAATGATTCCAAGATGTAAATACAGTTGAACTACCTTGGGGAGAGGCTTAACTCATTGTTGGCGATCTGCGATGACAATGTCACAACTTAAGAAAGTAAGTAAGATGTGATATGTGTGTAAATCTGGTCGCAGAAAGAAATTAAACTTATGTTCCTCAAGTTTGGGTGGACTAGTTCAATTCAGTTCCATTTAATTTTATTTATATAGCACTAATTCACTGCAAAAGTCACTTCAGTGCACTTTACACTGCAAGGTAAAGACCCTACAGTATTAGAAAGACAATCCCAACCATCAGACCATCCTCTATGAGCAAGCAGTTAGTGACTGTGGGAAGGAAGAACTCCCTCTTAACAGGAAGGGGAGGGGCAGCCATCTGCCTCGACTGGTTGGGGTGAGGGGAAAGAGAAGAGAGAAAAGAGAGCAAAGAGACAGTTAAGTTGAGACCAGACTGAAAAAATGAATTGATTTGAGTCCATCCCAGGCCACCCTGTTCACCCATGCCATTAGACTCCGGATTTTGTAGTCCAATCCAAGGAGGTGATTTAACAGATAGCACCTGTTACAAATGTGGTCCCTACACACACTTGGGAGAAGTTATCTACATTAGAGCAATAGCTAGTGATGGGGGGGTCCCATTCCTTTGCCTAGCCTAGGAATGACAAACCAAGGTCTCCGGAGAAGGCCTTTTGATTGCCAAAGTAGGGAGCAAACACTTTGAAATGAAGATATGGGGGGAATATACCACTAATATTATACTGTTTTTCTTTTTATAAACATCTTTAACTTCCCCTTTTTTGTTTTCACATTCTCTTATTATTTGGAAGTGCAATATAGCATCAATATAATGATAGTGGAGAAAGCAGAGGAGAAAGTATTTTCATCTACTTGGAACATTTAAGACACTTCCCTCCCTAATATGTTTTATGAAAGTCACACTTTAAATTACCATATAGTACCCCCAAAAGTAGCCTATAAGTACCCAACTTTGCAGCATTTATAACATGATACAGAGCAGTGAGACGGAGGCTAACTGAGCTTGTTGCCCTCAGACAGTACTGTAGTAAATGCTTCAGGGCCAGTGAGGGGAACAAGCTAATTATGGATCGACTCTGTGTAAGAGGGACTTGTGCTTCCGTCTTTAATGAGGAAATTTGCATCTTCCATTAAACTGATGTATGTGTGCATACATCACATTATAGAATATTACATATGAGATGGAGGAGTAAATTTGCGGAGTTCTACCTCCCACATAAACTGCTGCTTAGAAAGATCAGTTCATCTGCCCTGGGCCGTCTGTGGCATTTTCTCTTTTGGAACATTTAGATTGTTAAAAAATTACTTGAGCAAAAGTTATTCCCCTACTTAGTTGGTATGTAAAATAGAAGCAAAAAAGGTTCAGTTATTTTAGAGGAAGTGTCGCATGAACATTGCTTGATCACCATGTATATCACTACTGCCACCATCACCATCAGCTTCTGCAACCCCTATATGAGATAAAGAAAAGCCATATCAGGTAATGTATAAATGAGAGTACAAACAAGCTAGTAAACAGTGTGAATCTAATTAAAAGATAATGTCAGCCATTTTGTCACAAATGTTTCTACTGCTATGGGCCTATCTTTTAGCCCTAGGGTTCCCTATCTGTCGAGTACTATTGCTCTCTTCTTGCAGGCTGTATCTTTTAGTTGCGCTGCTATCTCCATTTCCTCACCCTAGACTATAGCTTCCTGACTTGGTGGTATTTCTGCTGGCCGTTGTGCTTGACTGTGTTGACCCACTATTTTTCTCTCTTCAACATCAAATATCCTGTTTAGTTTCTCATATAAGCTTCAGAATATACTTCTGGTGGCAAATGGGAACTGAAATATAATAAGCAGCCACATACAGGTTTACATGCTGTAAGTCTGATGAGCTTTGGTGTACTGTGTTCCCCAGTGAGGACAAAAACAACATTTTATGTTTTTTTTCCAAAGTCCTCCTCAGTATGGAAATCATGACCAGAAATACAGTATATTAAAATTCTGTGTCTGGAAACCTTGTGTTTTGCACCCCACTGAATATGCCTCCAGACTTCCATTCTCTTTGAGGATGGCTAGACTTTACGCAAACATGTCTTCTAGGAGGATGAAATTTCTGACAGGAGGATTGACCAGGCCTATCTCCAGAGCAGCAACTGCACGTTCAGAATGAACATTGCCCCACTAACTGGCCGCTGGAGGGGAACTTGAAAGAACAGGAGCACTGACGCACCTCTGAAGATGGTTTAGCATCGACTACTGACAGCTGACTTCAAAGACCCAGTTATGAACATGACAGGCAGCCTGTGCAACAGCCTTTGAATCCAGTGCACATTTTTATCAAGAATTTATGGTGTATTTAGAAGTGATTTTTTTGCAGCACCGGGAATTTGATTTGACTGTACATTTCATCGCTGACACGGTAACTCTCACAGGTTTCTTCTTGATGTTGATATATATGGGACTTGCATTTTCATGAGTGCATGATGTTATTCCACATGGCAGCTGTTGATATTAGTGCCTTTGATTCCTGAGGAGTTCTAAAGAAATGCTGCAGAGAAAGCCCCCCAAGGCACAAGTTGTTTATTTGCCCAGATATATATTAATCCAATCAATTTGGCTCAACTCACACCTTGTGGAGAATTGTAATGGAGCAGATGGATACAGAATAAACTTTAAAAAAGCCAAAATCTGTGCAAGTTTAATGTAAATGTATAATTTGGTATCTTTGTATTCAGACTACCCCACCTACAGTTTTGTGATGTGATACTCATTTGCTTTCTGTATTGCTTATTTGGAAAAGTTATAAATTAAATTGCAATGCAATCCAAAATATACAAATAGTCTCATTTTGAGTTCCACATGAAAAAACATTTTGCAAATAACTTTGAGAATTAGTCATTGTCCAGGAGAAAACAATTAAAGGTATAAAATAAACTATTATCTATACATCTTTAATTTACTCAGTGTCCATGTTACTCCATTTTGTGCAGATGGGCAATTAAATAATATACAACTACAATGAACACACAGAGTATTGTGAGACCTTTTCAATCAGGCTTCTATTTCTTATGAATTGTCCTTCTCTCAAACTAAAGTCACTCTCAAGATCACTGGTGGTGTATCCGATTCTTTCACTCCATAAAATATCAACCCAAGACACGGTCCCACAGTCTTGTTTGTATGAGAGGATGGTGATATGTCTGAGTATGAGGCCATGTGTGAGTGCGTATGTGTGTGCTCAGGCATGTGTACTTGCGTGTTGCAGTGTCATCCCACCCTGGAAAATGACTTATTAAAATGAAATTACGCAGTGCCCTGACCCATGGCAAACGGCATGAGCCGCAATTTGTCTAGCAGTTGAGCTGTGAATAAAATCTGATTGGCAATAATTTGGCTTTGCTGTTGATATCGCATCCCATCCTCCCCAGTTTTTCTTTATTCCCCCACCCTTTAACCACCCCCTTGCCTTATCATGGATGTGTTGATCTAAGGGTGAAATATTACTAATATGGTGGACCAGGGTCAGTGAGCAGAGCAGTGTGATGATGGCAAGTGGGTGGCTGTGAGGTTAGGGAAGGGTTACATGAAATAAGGAGAGCTTATGGTAATGTTAAATGCCAAACCTGACTATTGATCTCTAGTAAAAGGATGAAAGGTGGTGTGTGTGTCTGTGTGAGTGGGTTGCTCAAAATGCTGTCATGAGAGTGTAAACCTGCACAAGGTACGCTTAACTGAAAGCACTTGGCTAGTTAAGCAGTTACCTTTTCCCCATGTTGTCATACCAGTGTTTTTACGGGCCTTTTTGGAGAAAGAAACCAAGTAAATACAAATATATAATTCATCCAGTTTAATAAATCTCCTTTTGTTTGTGTGAAAATTCAGAACGCTAAAAAAAGAGCTTGGCTTATATGATAGAGGAAATGATAGAGGTGGGTAATGGAGGCAGGGAGTTAAAGACCCTGGTGCAATGGTGGCCTTGGACAGGTTGATGTAGCTCCAGCAATGAGCAGCTCATAAAAAGTGCTATCCGTAGGCCTTAGGAAGATATTCTATCTCTCTGCTGCTAACGGCACAGCCTAAAATCACCTGCTCCATCAAAGTCAGGCCCCCCTCTATAACATAAAATGCACCAAGAAAACAGCAGGGAAAACAATAAGACTGTGTGTGCGCATGCAGTGTACTCTTTCTGGGGTGACATTTGCTTTATTTAGCAGGAGAATTGGGATGCTTAGTGCAAAGCAAGTGGTTATGGAAGACCTGCTTTTTTATTTATTGAAATTCTTGAATTTCCTAGTAACTTCCTGCTCCATACTTGTGATAGTAACATAGATGTGTTTTATTCTGCTTGGTTTTGTTGCCACTGGCTGCACACTTTGCTCTTTCAGGTACCACAGACCCCATCTCTGTAACAGTAAAAATATCAATCAAAATCAGAATATTTTATTAACCCCAGGGGGAAATTGCTTGCATTACAGACACTCCATTAAGTATATATATAAAACTATAAATATGGAAGATGGAAAAATACAGATACGAAGATAAAATATATGAGAGAACCCTATATGCAGAGAGTCCAGTGTGTGGCATAGGTGGTTTGAGGTTGAACAATACTATTTACTGTACGTAGACAGTATGGCAGTCGGGAATAGTCCAGTTATCAAGGGGAGGAGCTGTAAGTTTAATAGTCACAGGTAGGAATGGTTATAATCATAAATCAGAATTGTATTGTTGTTACAATTATACAATATAAATGAACGAACACTTCTTCTATCTGCCGGTGGTACATGCTGTGCAGGGGCCTGTCCTTCCATGATGGTTCCTGTTCTTGCTCTTCTTCTGTCCTGGGTTTCTGCTGCCTGAGGTATTCACCACACACGTGATCAGTTGTGGCCACCTTTCTGATGTACTCAAGGATCTCTGTTATTTTATCCTGGATAGTGGCTCTGACACTCACTAGTCCTTGGCCTCCTTCCTTCCGCTTAGCATATAGTCTCAGGATGCTGGATTTGGGGTGAAACCCTCCATGCATTGTAAGGAGCTTTCTTGTCTTGATGTCAGTGGCTTCTATCCCCTCCTTTGGCCAGTTTATTATCCCAGCGGGGTATCTGATGACTGGCAGGGTGTAGGTGTTGATTGTTCTTCTCATTCTGCAACCATCATCAAACTCCAGTGTGAACAGTCCTGAAGTGGACTGTATGCATAGAAAAAGATGTGACATCACATACACCACACTGTGTTTACAGAAGTAAACGTGAATGCTGCATGTGTGTGTGATGCCTCACTTTCTTTCCACTGACTAGCTCCATCAAAGGTTTCTGCCATTCTTGTTTTGTCCATTGTTTACATTTGATTTTACTGCATCTCGCCTCCTTCAGTGCAGAATTGTGAGGTCTGTCTCACTTCAATTACCTAAAAGTCAGATGAAACGCAACATGACCGTTCAGACTAAGGTGTCTTTGAAAAACACTGGATGAATATCCGATTCAGGACCACATAAAAATAGCTTTGGTCTGATTTGAAAAATTGGATTTGTGCTGTTCAGACTAACATAAGAAATCAGATATGGGTCACATATGGGCAAAAACGTCAAATTTGGGCCACTTTTGCCTGGAGTGCGAACGTAGCCTTATAGATGAGTTTAGGTTTGGCAAATACCAGGAGAGCATTTGGACAATTCTATGCTTCCAACTTTGTGGGAACATTTTGGGAAGGCACTTTTATGTTTTTGTAGAAAGCCTTCCAAGAAGAATGGAGGCTGCTATAGCTGCAAAGGGGGACTGTGGTGGTGGGGTGTGTCTTAGCTCAGATGCACGTGGGAGAGGTGAATTTGAGTAGTTCAGGGTGCAGTGCCAGGTAGGGCTGATTGGCACAGCTGCAACTCATTTGCTAATCAGCTTCTTCTATTTAAGCAGTAGCACGCTGGGACCCTGATGATACACATTCCAGAAAGAGGCCATGCCAGGTGGAAGGTGAAGAACCTGAGTGTGCTTTACCACACCTGGCATTTTATGGAAAAGTGTTGTATGAATTTTTAACTGATGATTGTGTGTGATAGTGCTGAAAGAACCTATGAGTAGCTGAGGCAGTTTTCTGGGAACAACTCCATATTAAAATGGGATGAAATGAAAGTAGGTGAACTGTATAGGTGACCCAATACTTTTGTCCATATAGTGCACACACAAGTCTGGTACACAAAAATTAAACACAAATTTATAGAAATATTTGCATATTTTAATTAAGAGCAAAGCATAAACAATACACACGGTTATTATGAAGCTTGAAACATCATGCAACTTGCATAAACTTCTTTTCCTGCTTCTTTTTTTGAGTCAAAATGTTTTATCTTTTTCTGGAATGCCTATGGGCAACACAGCAGGGAAAGAGGAAGGAGATACATGCATTTTACATTGTCAACATCAATGAATCCTCAAAAAAATCTGTTTGGCTTACAACTGTACACTCTAAATGTAAAAAAGTGGCACGCATATGGTGATTGTAAATGCTGAAAAATGTAAATGATGGTCAAAATGGCCTTTCTACATTCCTCCTAAAATATCCCTTATCTTAATAGAGTACATTTAAATGGTTGGAACTAAGCACAACTCAACCCTCATAATAATTCCTTTGAGTGTCCTCAGTAAAGATGAGAAATCATTTTGATCCATACTTCATTTCAAGATTCAAGAGAGCTTTATTGTCATTTCGACTACATATAGCTGGTGCAGAACATAGTGAAATGAAATAATGTTTCTCCAGGACCTGGTGCAACATGTAAACATGTGACAGAGACAGGACTAGTTTTTATTTCTACAGTTAGAAAAATTTAAGTTTGAAAGATTTTTTTATTTTTTTAAAATAAATAAATAAATAAAGTGCAATGTGTGCAACATGTGCAACAATGCAATGCAATGTAAACAATGCCAAGGACACCCTACAATGCAGAAACAGTACACAAGAAAGGCAAAAAGAAAAAAACAAGAACAAGACACTAGCGCCGAA
>VUQH01024879.1:0-16240 GCA_015106775.1 Etroplus canarensis
ATATATATATATATATAGAGATAGATATAGAGAGAGAGAGAGAGAGAGAGAGAGAGATAAACATTATGAAAACACATAAAATGTCAATCGGAAAAAAAATCATGCTGAATATCTACTTTTTGGAAATGAATTTTCTGTTTTGTTGGAAATGAAAATTATCAACATACAAAAAGCTGAATTCAAAGACACCCTAAAAATCAAAGTGAAAAAGTGATGCAGCAGGCTGGTCCATTTTGCTGAAATTATATTGCAGCATCTCAAAATGATACTCAGTAGTTTGTTTGGCCCCCACATGCTTGTATGCATGCTTGACAATGTTGGGGCATGTTCCCAGTGAGACAGTGGATGGTGTCCTGGAGGATCTCCTCGCAGATCCGGACCAGGGCATCACTGAGCTCCTGGACAATCCGAGGTGCAACCTGGCAACATCGGATGGACCAAAAAATAAGAGGTGTTCTGCTGGATTTAGGGTAAGCCAGCGTGAGGGCCAGTCAATGGTATCAGTTCCTTCATCCTCCAGGAACTGCCTGCATGCTCTCACCGCATGAGGCCAGGCATTGTCATGTACTAACAGGAATCCAGGACCCACTGACTGCACCAGCATAGGGTCTGGCAGTGGGTCCAAGGATTTTGTCCCCATACCTAATGGGTATCAGGGTGCTGTCACCAAGCCTCTAGAGGTCTATGTGTCCCTCCATGTATATGTCTCCCCAGACCACCCACAACCAAACTGGTCATGCCGAACGATATTACAGGGAGCATCATGTTCTCGCTTCCCCAGACCTTTTCACATCTGTCACATGTGCTCAGGGTGAACCTGCTCTTATCTGTGAAAAGCACAGGGCACCAGAGGTGGACCTGCCAATTCTGGTATTCTATGGCAAATGCAAGTCAAGCTCCATGGTGCCGATCAGTGAGCACAGGGCCCACTAAAGGATGTTGGGTCCTCAGGTTACCTTCATGATGTCTGTTTCTGAATGTTTGGTCAGAGAAATTCACATCAGTGGCCTGCTGGTCATTTTGTAGGGCTCTGGCAGTGCTCTTTGCACAAATGAGCAGATACTGATCCTGCCAATGAGCTAAAGACCTTCTCTAGCCCTGTCCAGCTTTCTTAGAGTAACTGCCTGTCTCCTCCATGCTCTTGAGACTGTGCAAGGAGACACAACAAACCTTCTGGCAATGGTGCATTTTGATGTGTCATACTGGAGGAGTTGGACTACCTGTGCAACCTCTATATGGTCCAGGTATTATCTCCTCGTCAAATGCAAAACTAGTGAAAAAACAGTCTGAAAAGATGAGGAGGTTAAAAAAATGTCAGTGGCCTCCACCTGTGAAACCATTCCTGTTTTGGGGGGTCACCTCATTCTTGCCCCTCTAGTACACCTGTTGTTGAGTTCATCACCAAAACAGCTGAAACTGATTAACAACCCCCTCTGCTACTTATCTGACCAGATCAATATCCCAGAAGTTTAACTGACTCGATGAGCTGTGTGTGTGTGTGTGTGTGTGTGTGTGTGTGTGTGTGTGTGTGTGTGTGTGTGTGCATGCCTGTATACTTAAATGCTCATTTCTTGAAAGTTCTTGTTTAAATCTGCTATGTCTACCTTTTGTTCTTTGGCAGGTGCAGCTCGCTGACGCTACACTTTTTCTTCCTTAAGTATTGCAATGGAGCTGCATAAGAAGAGAGATGAGCAGGAAAGTCAGTAAAGTCTGAGACACTCAAGAGGCCAAAAGCTGCTTTGATAAGTTGTTCTCACTTGGTCTGAACAAGTTAGGAAATGAATAAAAAGAAATGACTGGAATAATGTCTTTCTAATTTGCACCTAGGCCCACATTGACTGCCACTATACATCTCAGCGTCTTTATTTTTCCAAACACCAATACATCTCTCTCTCTCTCTCTCTCTCTCTCTCTCTCTCTCTTATGTATATATATATATATATATATATATATATATATATATATATATATATATATATATATATATATATATATATATAGTCAGAATTGTTGTGCACCTGTATTAAGGTGAAAGAAAGATCAAAAAGAGATGGAACAATCCTTCCAATGATAGCTGCACCATTGTCACACTCTTACTGGACTCAGCACTTTCTGAGTAAGTGCTTCCCTCTAGTTGCAACGCAGTGAAATTACTAATCCAGAGCCAAAAAGGAAAGGGAAAAAGGTTGAGGACATGGCCAGTTTAAATATAGTCTCTTTGATCTTGTAGTGATCTATAATAAGAAATGAATAAACTTATAACATCCTCAACGTAGCACCCAACAGTGAGCAATGGTCAACTTGGTCTGAAGCAGAAAGACTATGAACTATGAGAGGGTAGATCATAGAGGGCCTCAGCTGACATTTGAGATGTAGAGAACTGCTGCAACATGAGTAATATACTGCTACTGATGCTGGAATCAAACAGGATGCTGGTAACTGGTTTTCATCCAAGAACAGAATGAAACATGTTGGCTGGCACAAACACAGCTTTTATAAAGGTGTCGTTTGGGTTTTGCCCATCCAAAAATAATGATAGGGGTGTGATGATGGCATTTGTTTAGGACTGAGCCATCTTAGATGTTGGGTTTATTAAAAAAAAATAAATTTAAATATGGCATTAGAATGACAGCTAGATGCAGATGCGTTTTAGATAAAACACCATTTTTGGCGATATTTATTCGATGATTTCTACCTGACCTCACCACTACAGAATCAATACGACAGGTAGAAGAGGAAAGAATGCAGGAATTAAGACTTTTGTGGACAAACAAAAAGACACCAGAAACAAAGAAATGGGAAATGAGAAAAAAACATAAAGAGTTTATTAGCCTATTAGCTATAATATAGACTTTTCAAACCTAAGAGCATCTTTCAAACAGAGAAAATGAATTTCAGCTAATGGACTCCAGCTGTTTTCAAAATGCTGTTGCTCTACAAAGAAAAAAAACTGTGGTTACATTTAGAACAATTTGCACTAAGTAAACATGGGGATAAAACAAATTCTAAGGCACTAAAGGAATATTTCACATAGAAAGGGCCTCAAAATAGCATTTACACAGTCACTTTGTACACTATCAACCCTAAACACTCTGCTCCTTAGTTGCACATACCTTAAAGCAAACAAATGTTTCAAACCAAACTGGATTGTTCATTTTTCATCAGCAGCATGGCGTGTAGGATATTGGTTTATACTGTATATACATGCACCATAATTTGAAAATTCTTCTTTTCCTGTTTATGAAATAGTATTGTGCAAAAGTCTCATTGCTTTATATTTTGCTTTCAGTGCAAAATATAAAGCAATCAGACTTGCTTTATATTTTGCTTTCAGTGAGCCAGATTTTATTTAATGTTCTCCAGACTTTCTGAAGGGGTTTCAAAGTTTTTCTCTGGATATTGGCTGCCTTTTCACTTGAGTCCAGTGGCACTGATATAGTGTGCATTGTATGCTAAAAAAAATCTGAGGAAACTAGACAAGTGGAGTACAGAAGAAGAAGTGGCAGGCCCAAAGAGATGAACAGTATCTGAAAGTCAAGTCCTTAAGAAATAGGGAAAAAACCAGTAAAGAACTTGCACAAGACCTGACAGATGCATCTGGCCCTTCAGCTGATCTATTTACTGTTTGCTCGCACCCATAGTGGAAGGGTGGCTGTCAAGGGAAACAGGAAGAGAAGCCTGAGGTATGTCAAATTACACACTGGACTGAAAATCAGTGGCTACAGGTCTTATGGGGTGATGACTGGACCTCAACATTATTGAAGCAGTGTGGGATCATCTTGACAGATAATCGAACAAAAGGCAGCCAACATCCAAAGAAGCGCTTTGGAATGTCCTTCAAGAAGCCTAGAGAACTATTCCTGAAGACTATCTGAAGAAATTACAAGAATGCTTGCCTAAGAGAGTTCAGTCTGTGTTGAAGAATAAAATATTGAATTTCAAGGTTGTTAAAATTGTACACATTCTGCACTGTACAGTATTTCCATTTTAAGTTTGTATGTTTCAGTGAATCGTTGCACTAATTTCCCATTTTCCCAGCAAAATATAAAGATATGAGGGATGGCCTAAGACTTTTGCACAGTACTGTAGTTCAAATGCTAGCCAATACAAAGGATGTAAACAAGCTATTAACACTTTCAGAAGTGTCTTCAATAACATAAATTTATGCAAAAGTCTAGTTAATATAAAGGGACATATTGTGTACATATTCATGCAGACCATAACCCCCTCCTGAAGACCACACATCTTTCCATATATGCTACATGCTAAACACCAACAATGAAAGACTAGTGAAGTGCAGCTGAGACTAATAGTTTTGAAAGTTCTTACTTAGCTGATACATAGAATAATATGTAGTATGTCTATTCTGCATATGAATACTGTGTACTATTGTTACTGTTAATGTCTTTCATGTCTTAAAATAAATGTAAAATGAAATATTCATAACATACTGTCTTTGAAGTTCTCAGCAGGCAAACTCAGGATGGTTTCCTTTTCTCATTACATGGGTACAGATGTTGTTTATTTTCTTTATCATAGCTGACAGGATGTAGATTGACAGCTGTATAGCTGACTGTATGAGAGATTACTTGTTTGTATTGCACAGAATTTTACATTTCTAATAGGTCTGGATTTCTATTTTCTGGCCTCTGCAATATTAGACAAACATACACAAACATATACGTGTGTGTGTGTGTGTGTGTGTGTGTGTGTGTGTGTGTGTGTGTGTGTGTGTGTGTGTGTGTGTGTGTGCGTGTGTTCAAGTACTGACAGGGTTACAGGTGTGTACAGGTGTTTATACTGGGTGAATTTGGACATTTACTGATAATTTATCCATCTACACCTTGTAGGGTTGGAATCAGTGGAGTGGACCAAGCATATAAGCAACACGTAGTGAAAAGTCTAAAGTGATGAAACACATTGCCAACAGTAAAAGGAAAAGCCCACAGTCACATACAGACACAAGTAAAATCCAACGGTTCATGTGATCTCACTCCAGCATCATTTCCTTTACTTATTTTACTTTCATTGTTCCTCAAGCACAATATCATCCATCATTCCACAATATCCCTTAGACATCTTACTGGTACATTTTTACACATACACAGTGACACAGCCAATTACACGCACAGGCACACAGATACAAACACACAGTCTACTGAACATTGAGGGTGCGAGCAGACACTCCGTGGTGCCAGTCTCTCAGCTCGTTGTACTTGGGGCCAATCACTAACCGAGTGGTGGTCTTGTTCACTCTGCCATTCAGTACAAATAAGAAGAGAGAAAAAGAACAGAAAAGGACAACAAAAGAAACACAAGATTTAGGAAGATTTAGGAAGAGTAGAATAATTGCCCTGCAATCTGCAATGAGATGCACTAAAAGCCATGCCACAGATGTTACAATAAAAAGAGCTATTAATAAAGCTTAACTTAGATGTAGTGGAGGTGTGATGCTTAGATACAGACAGAGGGAAGATAAACATGACCAAAACCAATGCAGAGGAAAGAAATTGAGAAAATTAACATATGTGTCAAGTACTCATCTTCATCTTGTACAAATGCACATGAATCATGATCATTATCATCATAAATAAAGTTAACCATGAAGCAACACACCTACACTCATATTCAGCATAAACATCTGCATGTTATGAGTGTTCACAGACACACAATGATCACATGTACTGTAACTCCACAAACCACCAAGACCAACAGCTAACCAAAGGATTACCACACAGGAAAATAACACCACACTGCAATCATGGCTGTCAAGTAGGCAAGTGCAGGCTATACAACATGCAACACAGCAAACCTTAGATCCACAAACAACCATGACTAACACAAAAAACCTCAAATCCACAATGATTGGTAGACATACAGAGTAAAAATACAGACATACTCAAAAGAACCTTGAGCAGTATTAGTAGGCATTTTATTCAGAATTGCTTTCTGGGCTTTTGCAGCTATTCAGAATTGTAGAGTGCAGTACTCAGAGGTCTGGCTTTTGACTTAATGAATAAAATGTGATCCTTCTTCTGCTGTCTAGACAGGAAGAAGCCACACAGAATCAATGTGATTGCCAGAATTGTGCCACAAAGATTTAGAGTAAGAATCTCTGTCTGCTCCACAAATGTAACTTATGTTAGTGACATCCAGCTAACTCCACATAATCAATGATAAAAACAACAAATAAAATGTAAGCATTTTCATGCCATGCACTTACTTTGTCTTTTTGGCTGTATCAGCTTCTTCATTTTGAACTGCAAGGGAAAGAGTAGAAATATTAATAAGCGCCCTCTAAAATATTTTTTAGACCGTGTCCATTATCTTTTTCATTTAATTTAGAGATATCATTTTACAATGCATTACAATTCCTAGGTTTGGTCAGTAGTTTATGTGCACAAGTATTACATGTACTGTCCATGCAATGAGTCAGTGTGTACACCTTAGACAGTAACATACCATTCTCAGTGCCAGTGATCTGAGCCAGAATCCTGAAGGATCTGGACTGGGTGGTGCCGGTACGTGGGCGCCAGTCCTCTGTATCCTCCATTATGCGCTTTCTGCTGGCGTCAGCATGAGTGGGCACGTGGTAAAAATGGATGTCTGTATCCACAACGTGTTTCCTAGGAACTCTGAGGTAGGATAGAAAAGAAGAGGATGCATGGCATCAGTAGATATACTTTTAAATTCACACACAACCTCTCATATAATTAAAGTGACAGAGAGGGAGACTGCAAGCTATGTCCACCACAGCGTGTTATGTTACAAAAGCATGTTTAAATTTTGTTTAAATATATTTTCAGGAGGTTACTTTCAATAAATGGCTTTAGATTAACATACAGTACATGTGTTGACATTGTTAAACATATTAAATAAGTTACTGGAACTCAAATAAACTGCACACATACATCAAATGAAAATGTAACACACTGTAAATTTGTAAATGGGTGATTAAGGGGACAAGTTCACACCACAGTTTGTTAAATGTATTTGGTGGGAAAGTCTAAACCAATCAAATACCTTGGTGGCTGTGGTTTTCTTGTATATGAATGACAGAGGAAAACAGGACAGAATAAAATAGAATTACACAAAATAAATGTAGGTTAATATATAAAAAAGCTTTTCTCATAAACATCATAATGAAAAAAATAGCACAGGGAAAGGACTTACTTCAAAATACTTTGAGGTCCACTATAGTGGAAGCAGAGAAAGAAGACAGAAACAGAAATATGAAATAATGATTTACTTGTGAAGAAATCATTTATGGAAATGTTAGTGATTGAGATAAAAAGTACGTAAGCAAGTAAGTAAGTAAATAAATAAATAATCTATGACCACAACTACTAGTGCATGAAGATGGAACCAGCATATCCAGCAGTATGAGGAACTGGCGAAAATAAGCGAGGTCTAATTTCAGCCACATGGTGGTGTCATTGTACTGTATAAATACAGCAGAGAAATATTTTATTTAAAACTGTTCAGAAAGACCAAATATTTCCATATCTGTTTTTTTTTTCAATTAAAATGATGGCGAGAACTATCAACTTTTACTTTGATAAATATGAAGAAAAATTTAGATTCATAATGTATTGCTTGTGTTTAAGTGTATGCATGTATGAACAGTAAATAAATGTGCAGCCTCAATCTTCAATCTTCCAAGACAACAGGGTGCTGATAGGTTTGTTACTAATTGGCTGTCAATAAATCAGCTCTTAGAGCAAACACGCATACACTCTCTCTCTCTCTCTCTCTCTCTCTCTCTCTCTCTCTCTCTTTCACACACACACACACACACACACACAGGATATTGAAGATCTTTTTTTCAGACACTGCTGTGAATAAATCAACTATAAATACATTCCCACTAACAAACTCACCTAGCACATTCAAAAGAGACTGATTTATGAGCGTCTCTCCACACATTCTTTTTACAGCAGCAGCTATGTGGGTGTGGCAGTGTGGACAGCTCTATGTGAGCCTTGTCACATACTTACAGTACTAGAAGCATTTGGCAATATATTCCCTGTGTGTGAGAGAGTTTGTGTGTGTGTGTGTGTGGCAGTGTGCATGTGCATGCCACTCTGTCAAAATCAATATTGGAGAGTCATACTTGTGGGAAAAATATACTGTTGTCTCAGGAAACTGTATCATGTACCAAAGGGGGACTGTTTATAATTAACTGAAGCATGTGGACTGCACAAGCACAATTCTTGATTAAAGTAAACATGAAATTAGGCAAATTGAACAATAAACCATTGTTATTAGTAATCTTGTTAAATTATGATTCAAAAAATGTCTTACTGAATACAGATGGCTTTAATAACAAAAAATATGAACCTTATGTAAGCTTCTCAAATGTAAAAAGCAAACAGCAAGCTACTACTCCATTTCCATAAAGTTGGGATACTGTGTAAAATGTAAATAAAAAAAGAATTCAATGATTTTTAAATAACTGAAACCCTATATTTAATCAGCAATTTAATAGTTTATTAATGAATCTTATATTGACATATTATTGTGTATAAATAGTATGTCATGTCTAAACATTTTCAGGATTTAAAAATGGTTAGGGTAAAAATAAAATGACACAAGAAATGCTAAACATTCTTTTTAGTAACAAATAAAATGGCTGAAGGAAATCTGGCATCTTAATGTTGCACTACATAATATATGACACCAGAGAAACATTACTGGTTTCTTTGGGTGGAAGCACAATATCCTGTTGTCTGACTTGAACATCTTTTTTTTAATTAAAGATCCTGTGTCTGCAGGGCTAAGAGCAGAGGGACTATCAAGCTTGTTATTAACAGCTATAAAACCAACACCCATGAGAGTACTTGTGTGTTTTAGAGCAGATGGAATGGGAAACATGCACATTTGGAAAGTCACCATGAAGGCTAGAGAACATGGAGTTACACCGATTTTTGGGCAACATATACTGACAATTATCCACCTTTTGAGGAATTACCTTGCTTATTTCAGCAAGACAATGCCAAACCATGCACTGAAGCAGCATTGTTCCATAATAAAGGAATAATTGTGCCAAACTGGCCTGCCTGCTGTCTAAACCTTTCAACCACTGAAAACATCTGGTGTATTATGAAAAAAGAAATGAGAACTTTAACTGTCCTATATCATGCAAGAATGTGAAAATATTTTTCACATGCTGCAGGAGTTCATTTCCTCAGTTACCTAATGCTTACAGTGTCATGATGGAAGAGACGATGCTACACAGTAGTAAACATGGCCCCAATTTTTTTTTTTTAACAAAATCCAACACCTTTTCTCAGTTTTAAAATTTTGGTGTGCTGACATTCTACTGTTTTCAATCAACACTGAATTTTAAATATATGCAAATCATTGCATTACCTTATACATTACATTTCATACATTACCCAAATATTCAAATGTTTTTATAAATAGGGTTGGAGACAAGTAAAGGCATGCACAGAGAAATATGAACAGGTAACAAGTAAAAGGAGTCAGTCAAACATGCTTCAGAGACTAACTTTGTCACTGGAAGAGATGCTGCAGTCTGAAAAGCAGAAAGGATTGAAGAATTAATAGGAACAAAGATAGACAGAAAGCACTTTGGTCACACACAAACACACACACAAACACACACACACACACACACACACACACACACACACATTCTTCCAGTAATATAAACTGAAAGATATCATTCATAAGTTCTTGCTCAAACAAACGACATAGGTAATTTACAACATGCAAACACGCACAACACAAGGCTAGACACACATGCTGTCCTCTAGTGCAAGTCTGAACAGAAAAATAAATAATAAATGGAGTTAAAACACCTGCTACTAAGCATGCATTGAAATCAAGCTAAAATATTAATTTGATTTACATAATTGTGCATACCATAATGAAGGTACATAATGATGACAATGCCTTTCCATCATTGTGGCTATTTCTATATACTGATAATCTCTGAAAATAAATATCTTATGATGGTTAAAATAACTACTGTAATAATGGAACAGTCAATGAGAAATGAGACATGAGAAATGAGGGACAAATTAAAGCCAAAAATAATATTTAGATTAAAAAAATGTAAGTGAAATTAGCTAGTCATTAAACCATACAAATACTAAAGAAACACTGATTTGAAGCTTTAATAAAGTAGTTCAATTGCCTGGTGTGTTATTAAAACTCATCTATGATACTTGGGAAAGGCTGTATGCTTAACTAAAATGTATTTTGGGTGTGTGCACAAGACTGCATGGTGTAAGATTATATTGTGCAGATCACTGGTTTGAGCTGAGTCTAACAGATAAGTCACTGACTAGTTTCAAACGTGCACACAAAAAACGAAATTGGAATGAACCCAGCAAATATGAATCAGATAAGGATCTTTCCATTTTGTATCTTGATAATAAATAAAAAATGTATTGCTCCTTGTTTTATAATTGCTGAGTTAAAAAAAACCCCAAAGTCAAACAAACAAAAAACAAGAGAACTAAAATGTTGCAATATGCACACGGTGCATGTTGAAATTTACATGATTCAAAACTGAAATCTTTACTGACTGATTTGAAACAAGAGGAAAGAGAATGCCAAACTACTGAAGTTACCAATGGAGGCTATTTATACGCAGCTTACTCAGAGCATCATAGCATAGTTATACTCACTATGCCTCTAGAGAGATGGCAGTTGAGTTGAGACAGAAAAAGGGGGAAGAGTAAAGGGTGACAGAAACTGTTGACAAAGACTGTTATATGCAGCTGGATGTGAAGGATGGTAAGGGAAAAATTAAATATGATATAAAAGACACCATATAAAAAGATAAAGGCAGAGAAGGTGAATGTATTGGACAAAAATTGATACTGACTCATAACCTTTCTCTTCAAACGCTTCGCAGGGCTAACATAGTAATTGAAACACAGTTGTATCCACAGACACCCTTCAGTGACACAAAACACAGATTCATGGTGGTCTTTCTTAATAATCCATGAGAATGGGAAGGAAAACCAAGAAACATGAGTTCACAACCGCAAGTAAATGGGAGCAAGAGTGTAATTGAATTTAAATAGGTTAATATGAGGTGAAAATACATTTTCCTGTTTGCAATATTATAATTTTTTGCAGATATTTATAGGAAAGTTATTTTCCACACTGTGTTCCACTATTTTAAACACAAACTCCTAACTCTCTAACCATGCACATAACACTTTGTGTTTTCTTTTTGCCAAAGAAAACACCATGACATATTTAAGTGTGATCAGCCAATGAAAGAACCATGTAAATAATGTAAAATATCTGAGTATATAGTATATTGTTGGTATGGCACCTTGAAAATGTGCCTGGGGGCACTCTTGCTCATTTTTCTATTTTGGAATGTAGACAAAAATTTGAAAAGCTGTTGTAAGGCATGACAGAAATATATATTTGGAAACCATACATTGTAAGAAAAACTGCAAACCTGACAGAAGTTCTATAATTGAGTTAAAATTAGCTATATTGTTGTTGTCAGGTCCTTGACAAACACCACTCTACAAATGCTGCAAGTTACTACACAAATTGGTTTTTCATTGTGTCTTTTGAATAAAGAGCCTGAACCTGTGAACAGATCTAGAAAAAATTAGATGAGATTAGATTCAACTTTATTGTCACTGAAAAAGTATAAAACTCAAATGATCAAATGAAATGTCCAATGGTACCTCTATAGAGAATGAATAAAGGGAATCGTCTCCCAGTTGACATGGCCACAATGTGAAAGAGCTAAGAATGGGTTAATTCATTTGATAAGTTTACAAGGCCACCACTCACCCATTAAACTGCAGTGGTAAAGCTCCACCCTGACTCTCCAATAGGCCCCGCCTCTGCCCCATGGCCACCTCACATGCATTCTCAGCGGAGTACAGGTTGATTGGTGTGTTATACACTGATGGCTGAGGCGGGACAAGGACAGGAGGGGAGGAGGAGGCAGAGGATGGATAAGAGACAGGAGGTGGAGAAAGAGAAGGAGGACGAGGACTTGTGTTGGAGGATGCCGGTGTAAAGGCAGAGGATGGGGAGGGAATGAAAGGGACAAAAGGGGACTGTAAAGGAGGGTCTTGATTCTCCGATCTACAGCCCCCATAAGGTCTGGGGGCCTTGCTGTAGGGGACAGTAGAGTTGCTGGACGAATGAGGGTGAGGATGAGGTGGGAGAGGAGGATGGGTAATGGCTACTGGCTTTATGATGTCTGATCTGTTGCCCTACCAATATAAGAGAAAAGCATGCAAATACACACAAAAGTAAATCACATCAAAACACACACTACACTGATGTCTCCCAGGTTATGCATGCATGTCTACTCTATATGTTTGTCCGGTATAATTTATTCACACAACATCATTTAAAAAACTTGGGAAACATCAGTATCGATCTAGAATTCATATTAAATATAAACTTAACAAATAAATAAATAAATAAAAGACAAAACTGATGGTCATGCAACAAAATGTACGCATGGGTTATAATTGTTAAAAAGAAGTCACTTAGAACATGGCACCCCAGGTGAATTATATATTTTACTTGAATTAATTCATATGCAAAAAAACTACAATCACTGCCATATAAAATAATTTTGAAATTATAATTTAGAATAAAAAATATATTTCTAGAATATCATTTCATTAAATTATCAAAAATATAGATTAAAAATCTAATACTTAACTTACAGTATCTATCTGACCAGAATAAAAATGTTCACCTGGTATGCCTTGCTTTATTGAATATCCAGTTTGTAGCTGCACTTTGAACTGAATTATTTATAGTTTTACAGTACCTTTGGTGCAACAGGAGGGGGTTTAGGAACACTGGAGGCCCTGAAAGGAAGAGGGGAAAGGGGAAAGGAAAACTTTATGAGTTATGATGGCACACCACTTTTTTCCATTTCAGTATTTCCTTTGAAAATTTGTGACTTTTAGCCAATGCCATGAGGGTAAAATTACACTGACTCTTCCACACTGTATGCTAATATTTATAGAGCCATTCAAAGCGCTAATACCATATTGTCAAACTGTTACAACTTGCTGAGGTTTTGAAAAAAAAACATGGTTACTGTGAATTACAACAAAACCTTTGAGTACTCGGCTCAGAAACCAACATTTAGAGGTTTCCATCATCAGCTATAGCAGAATCCAAAAGAAGCTTGGTGTGTTTCTGCATGAAACAAAGAAATTCTAGTTACTGGAGATGAAAATTATCATCTCTTTCGAGCTATCTGAGCTTTAGAAGGCAGCTGTTTTTAGTTAATAGAGATCTATAATCTGATACAGTTGGTGTTTGATACTCTTGATGACTCTTTAAGCTCTGATCTTCCCTAAAGGTCATCTAGGGAACATGTCTGGAACTCCCTACACTCTTAAATTTGCTCAGAAGTAATACTGGCTTAGCACTTCATAGCAACAGTAATTTTACTAAGATCAGTTTTCATCTGTTGACAATATTTTTTGCTGAACACCCTGATTTAGTATGATATTAATACAACAGTACTTCATTTATGCAAAAAGTGAACCAAATAAACAACAGTTAAAACTCAATTGTAGTTTTTCAAATAAGTGAATTTCTACAATACCACCAACAAACAGGTACACACATAGTTCAAATGAGTAAAACAAGTGGTTGTTTAGTGCTACACATCTTGACTGAGAATGATATGGTGAAAAAATATGTAAGTTAACATAAATTAAAGGTTAAGCAAACTGCAAAGTAACTGAAGACATGTAAATGTCAGCAGCTTTGCATTCCTTTCAGAGCAACCCTTCCTGAAGCTTCCTCAGGGAGGTTCATGTCCTTCATCTCTGTAAATCTGAACCGACACCCTTGTAGTAGCTAGAATCAAATCAGTTTCCAGACACAGATACTCACTTGGCCTTTTCTTCTTGATCTCCACTAGTTTTAGTTTGCCAAAAGTGAAATAACCTTAAATGATATCTTAAAGTTGGAACACTTCTGGATAAAGTAAGTTTTTATCAGATACACAACAGCTTTAATCATAACTGTGGATTTTGAATACCCAGTAATTCATGCATACCCCACACTCAACTCTGAAGTTTAGTTTGAGAAAAACACATAAGAGAATATGAACTGGTTTGAGCTAAACATCTATTATGGACTTTTAGGCCCCGAAGTAAGCCTTCCAGGCTGTGTATTGCCACCAACCACCTTTACTGAAAAAAACAAAGAAACAAAACAAAATAAAACTTGAATATAAATGGTTAAATGTCCCTGATTGTGGTTATGGATTGACTTTTATAATAAGATGACTTTAGTGTACATTACATTAGTGACTGGGAAAATTCATATTGTCTCAGTAAGGCTATGTCACCTGTGTCCCTTCCCTGCCAGTTTGTCAGTTTCCATGGGCACACTATACTGTAAATAGTCCAACACATCCCCAAGACTAATCTGAGGACAGCAATGAGGACAGCAGTGATCTCACTTGCACAAGCAATAGCATGGAAATATGTGTTGCACATGGGGTACTAAGGGGAACACTGGTTCGTCAGAAAGGTATTTCGAATCTGACACCATCATCCCTGTGAGCCATTGCCTTGATTACGCTACAGCTATAACTGGAAAACACCAACATGGAAAGCATACGGCTTGTCAGAGGAAAAAGATGCTTGTTAGAGAGTGAATATAAACAGGAGTCTAATTTAACGCAGAGACTTTCAAACCTTTCCACTGTGGATTTCCATAGCCAAATTTAATTTGAGGCTTCCAAATAAGAAACCCTCAGTTTTAATAAGATGCCTAGATGTCACTTTGACTTGGCTTGATGTTAGTAGAACTTAGGAGAGCATCAAGGCTGAGCTTCCTGAAACCTAAGCAGCTGTTAATGTCAACTCGGCATTGCAGAAAAGTGTGTTGAAAATATCCTTAAGGTGCACTAGCACATGTTACACACACTGAAACAGCTGTGGCTAGATAAGCAAATAACATTTTTATAGTAGTTATCATAAATAGCCAAGACATGGGAGATTTATAAGAGAGGAACAAGAAGCCACTGAACTGTACACTGGAATGTTTCTTCTTAACTTAAATGTGTGAGGGTCACAGATTAACCAGCTGCTATAAAGACACAGACAGTGTGACAGTGACAAACATGGCAGCTCATTTGTCTACCTCCTGCACACCACATGGAAAAGTTGTCTGTCCAGCACATGTATTTGTTTTCTTTGTTTGTCTTAATGCAGAGATAAATCTGCAGTTTAGCTTCCTAGCAACTGCTATAAAATATGTTTCTGTCCCCTCCCCTATGAATTTGTTAACTGTTCATGCTCCATGTTAACTGTCAGGCTCTACAACTGGTCTTCTGTACTTCACCACGATTCCTAGCAGTTTGGTTTTCCTCTCATACCTTGCCACATATGAATACATGCTTTTTTCCAGTGGCACTGCTTTCATATATCTACATATTTTCTTGAGGATAAGAATCATTTATGGAAAAAATAATATAACTTTCTTTGTATTCTAGTGTTCTGTTTGAGTGTTTCTTGTTCCCTTCAGCTTCTTGGTCAGATTTTATCTGATTTATTCCAAATTCAGTGTTTGTGGATGATAATTTATAAGTAATTGAAATGTAAAAAAGGTTACAACTGTTGTGGTTATTTCACAGTATTTTATTATTAAGGCCCATCTCGTGTGTTATTTTATTTATTCTTTGGCTAAAATGTACATCTTTTAATCTGTTTTATAGCAGACAGTATGAACAGGATGACAGACATTTATTTATTCACTGGCAATCTCATGAAGAAGAAGTATCTCTTCTTCATCTCCTTTTCAAATCACCCATGCAATCACGGCTGTTCCATGTTCTCAGTTGTGCATTTATGTTTAATCTCTTTGGTCTATTCTTACTCAAATGACATCACTGACCCATGTTTCCAGGGCTGTGCCCTGACATTCCATCAGCTTCACCAGCAAGGAACACTACTGAATCAATAAGTGTGTGTGTGTGTGTGTGTGTGTGTGTGTATGTGTGTGTGTGTGTGTGTGTGTGTGTGTGTGTGTGTGGGTGTGTGTGTGTGTGAGTGTGTGAGTGAGAGAGAGAGAGAGAGAGAGAAAGAGAGAGAGAGGGATTTACAGTCCTGAAGTTGTGGGTTTGTGTGTGTGGGTGAGTGTGAGGGGGACTCTTGTGTAGTACAGTCCTGGGTTATTGAGGAGCCTGATGGCTTGAGGGAAGAAACTGTTGGATAGTCTGGCTGTGAGGGCCTGAATG
>VUQH01024884.1:0-11235 GCA_015106775.1 Etroplus canarensis
TTAAACCTGTCCTGTCTGGCAGCATTAGCAAGCAGAATCATCGTCTGAATGCTTTATTGTGCCAAACACATTTGATTTACCAAAAGGAGTTCTATAAACTCTATAGGCTCCTCTTGTTGATATATTTCTTTCTTTATTTATTTTTTGCCAGAGCAGACAGGTAGAGAGGAGAAAAGAGAGAAAGAGAGAAGAAGAGAAGAGAGAGAAAGAAAAAAAAAAAGGAAGAGTGCACGTTCGGAAGCCAAGCACTGCATCTATAAAGTACATACTGCAACTGAAATAAGAAAAACAGACATATGATACGCAAACATACAATCACATAAACATACACACATGAATGTGTGAGTGTGTGTGTGTGTGTGTGTGTGTGTGTGTGTGTGTGTGTGTTTGTCACAGAATGTACTCAGCACTGAGGGTGGTACGCCGCTCCCGTAGTACCCAGAAGAAAGTCAGACAGCGGCAGGCAAGGGTGGGAATTTGCCTAACCAAGCTATGTGTGTTTTGTAGATTTGGAGAAGGCATTTGATGGTGTACCTTAGGGTGTCCTGTCGGGGAGTTGCTTGTGAGGGAGCTGTCAGGAGTATGGGGTATCGGGCTTGTTACTGTGGGCTATCCAGTCCTTGTTATTGCTGGCAATAAGTCAAACTCATTCCTTGTGGGTGCTGGATTCCCACAGGGCTGCCCTTTGTCACAGATTCTGTTAATATTTTTTATGGATAGAATTTCTAGGTGCATATAAGAGATGCAGGGTTTCAGGTAAAGTAGCCAAAATATCTTGTCTCTGCTTTTCGTGGATGATGTGGGTCTTCTGGCTTCACTGAATCATGACATCCACCTTGCACTGGAGCAGTTTACAGCTGAGCATGAAGTGGCTGGGATGAAAATTAGTACCTCCAAATCTGAGGCCATGGTTCTCAGTCAGAAATGGGTGGCATGCCTACTCTGGGTTGGGAACAAGTTGCTGCCCCAAGTGGGGGAGTTTAAATATCTTGGGGTCTTGCTCATGAGTGAGGGGAGACTGGAGCGAGAGATTGACAGGCGGGTTACTGTGGTGAAGAGAGAGATAAACTTGAAAGCGAAGCTCTTGATTTACAGTTCAATCTACGCTCCTACTGTGACCTGTGCTCCTGAGCTTTGGGTCGTGACTGAAAGGATGAGATCGCAGATACAAGTGCAAGAAATTAGCTCCCTCCTCCACACCAAAAAGGAGCCAGATGAGGAGGTTTGGGTAATTTACCAGGATGCCTCCCGGGTGCCTCCTTGGTGATTTGTTCCGGGAGCATCCTAGTAGGAGGACCCATACGCACTTGAGAGACTCCATCGCTCAGCTGAGCTGTGAATGCCTTGGTGTCCCCCTGGAGGAGCTGGAGGAGGTGGCTGGGGAGAGGAAGGTCTGAGCATCTCTGCTTAAACTGCTGCCCCCTGCAGAAAATGGTTAGATGGATGAATGTCCACTGATTACCAGCGGGTGGACCAAGTAACCATCTGTAATTAGAGGTGGTTGTATGAACCTGTGTTGATAGGGGCCACAATAATTTTGAAATTTGCAATTTCACCGTGGAATTCAGACATCAGTTTCTTTGTTGAAGTGACCTGTCTTGTGTATTGTGAATCATCAGTGGTATTGAAAGCTGAGACTCCTCCAGTGAAACTCCTATTTGTTGTCTTTGCTCTTTATAGTCTCCTTTCTTCTCTTTGCTTTCCTCAGTAGATCCATTTGGATCTACTTGGTCAGAGTTATCCCTTATCTTACTGTGCACAGTAAATAAAATATTTGCAATAATAACTGTGTAAAAACTGTGCAATAACCATTCAACCTCTATGCAACCTCTGATATTATGACCTTAGTCACTCCTCCTATGGCTATACTAACTGTATATAGAGTTTGTTACATTTTTACCTTCCTAACTAAACTATGTTTAGTAATATTTGTTTTTTATGTTTATCAACTCGGTGCCTGTAATGTGAGTAATTTCCCCCTGGGATCAATAAAGTATTCTGATTCTGATTATTGTTGCTTGTTTAGGTAAACAGTAAATAAAGGTTAACCAATAGCTGCAGAGAAGAACAGAAAGACATATCAGAAACATTTTAAATGTTTAAATGTCCAGCCATGGTGTATTCAATATTTAAAAGAATGAAAAAGGTTGCTGGTGTGGCCCCTTCACTTATGCATGAGAAAAAAAATCATCTGCCACTTCTGCAAAGGGGCTTATTTTCCAGCAGATGGCACTGCAATCCTTTTATGACTACACTGACTACAGAGGGAGCAACATTTCTAGTCTGAAATGATTGACTCAGCATGCTTTGCTTTTACATCAAGTGATACTTTCCAGCTGTCACTTGTTCTTATTAAGCCTAACTGAAGTGTTTTAAGCAGCCATTTACTACTAAACTGTTCTTCCTGTCCAGTGATTTTATTTAATTTTTTTTATTCAGTTTTACAAAGTTTCACTGACTCTTCTCTTGGAGATTACAGTGAGATCTCTGTTTGGGCTGTCTTGCACGCACAGGGGGGGATTTCAAGTACTCCAAAACCTTCAGGTCTTTTTTTGCTTCTTGATGCAGTTCGTGGAATTCAGTGTGTTATTGTCCCAGTCACTGCCACACAATACAAAGCACAGTGTGTGTTGCTACAGTTGTTGATAATGTGTTCTTTTCATTGAATGAAGCTCCCTTTTCCTCTAAACAAGGGGTCTTGAACCAGTGTCTGTTTTGCCAAACTTCAGTGGCTCCTTTGTGATTTTGACAAAAAAAAAGGATAAATGTGAATATAGATATGAACAGAATTTGTTTACTTTTACTGTCAAGGCTTATGTGTGTGCTTTTTTAAATTGCACGAACACAGGGAAGACTCAAAGTGCCCTGCATAGCTTTACTCTTAGTCAAAGAAGGCCTGTACATACTAGTAGAGTTTTTTAGTTCTGTAACTAGTAAATCCAACAGCAACAAGGTATTAATGTGAAATAAAATGCAAAGGTAAAGTACCAAATAATCATAAATAGCTATAAATAGCTTGAATTTACACCTATTAGTAATGCTGATAGAATAAATTATATTTAATAGGCTGTGTCACTGTCATTATGAGGTCCTAATATGTTTTGCAGCTCCATACATCTTTTTTGGGCCAAAATTGCTCGAAACAATCTCTACTAATTGTGGATCTTCCATACAAGTCTTAAGGAGTCCTCAGACTTTACAAGAAGAAGAGCAGCCAAACTTATGAACAACACTCTTTATTTGTTTTTTATTTATGAAATGAAAAGGTGCGGCAAATTACAGTACAGTGTAAAGATCTCAAGCCTTAGTCTTTATATGTTGCTGGGAAAATGGGAAATAGATGCAACAATTTTTAATAATGTGCAAATATACACTGGGTGCACAATTATTAGGCATGTGAGTATTTTGACTATATCATCATTTTTATGCATATTTTCCAACTCCAGGCTGTATAAACTTGAAAGCCTACTGGATTTAAGCATATGAGGCAATGTGCATTTGTGTAATGAAGGAGGGTGTGGCCTTAGGAGATCAATACCCTCTATCAGGTGTGCACAATTATGCAGCTTCTTTTCCTCAGGCAAAATGGGCCAGAAAAGAGATCTAATAGATTTTGAAAAGTCAAACATTATAAAACATCTGTCAGAGGGATGCAGCACTCTTAAAATTGCCAAGATATTAGGACGTGATCGCAAAACCATCAGGCATTTTGTTGCAAATACCCAAAAGGATTGCAAGAAATGTGTTGAGAGTAAAAGATGCAAATGAACTGCCAAAGATTTGAGAAGAATCAAACGTGGAGCTAACAGGAACCCATGATTCCCCAGTGCTGTCATATTCCAGAACTGCAACCTACCTGGAGTGTCCAGAAGTACAAAGTGTTCAGTGCTCAGAGACATGGCCAAGGTAAGAAAGGCCGAAACCCGACCACCACTGAACAAGACACATACTTTGAAATGGCAAGACTGGGCCAAGAAGTATCTGAAGACAATATGATGAGATGAAAGTGACTCTTGATGGATCAGATGGCTGGGTCCGTGGCTGGATCAGAAATGGGCATAGACCTCCACTCTGACTCAGATGCCGACAAGGAAGTGGGGTAATGGTATGGACTGGAATTATTAAAGATGAGCTTGTTGGACCTTTTCAGGTTGAAGATGGACTCAAACTCAACTCCCAAACCTACCGCCACTTTCTAGAAGACACTCTTCATGCAGTGGTACAGAAAAAAGTCTCAATCTCAGCACAAGATGTGAGACATAACTGGCTACCAAAATAAAACAGGAAATGAGAAGCAATCATAACTATGAACGCAAACAAGACGGAATCTGACAAATGAACAAGAACCCAGGAGGATGACACTGAGGAGACACAGAGGGAACTAATAAATGGCAAAACACAGAGGCGAGAACAAAATGCAACTAGAACAGAAGCTCAAAAAACCCTAACTGAAGGAATACAATAAACAATACTAAAAACAAAGGAAATCAGAAGCAATCATCAAAATCTGTTTAGTCCGGACAAGTAGTAACCAATACAAAAAGTTACTGCTAAAAACTGACGACTTGGAGAATGGGGAAGATGATGTAACCTGCGTATATTAGGGCTGCATGAGGGAGTCGAACAGGGGAACCCCACTAAATTCATCGCTGATCTGTTACACGACGTACTTGGTGGTCACGGTGGTTTGGAGCAGGCTCTGGTCCTGGACAGAGCTCATCGTGCGGCGGCACCGGTACCCACAGAGGTAGGACTGCCGCGGCCATTCATTGTGTGCATCCATTACTACCAGGAGAAGGATACAGCCTCTAGCCAGACAGAAAGACCGGCTGGAGTTTCAAGGGAAGCAGATTTAGCCGAGCTGCCTTCAATGGGGTAAAGGAGCTACTATGGAAAAAAGACAGAGTTCGCTACGGGCCTCTTTATCCTGTCCAGCTTCGGATCTCCTTTAATGGAGAAACACAGGTATTCGACCCTCCTAAAACAGTGAAAGACTTCACTGACTCCCGAGTGATCAATATAGGAAAACAAAAGGAAACACCATGGTACTGATTATTTATTTGTATTCCACAAGAACCTCCGAGACTTTCATATTAACACTACTATATTTTTTATTTTACTTTGAACATCATTTGCATTATTTAAAAACTAACCAAATCATTACATTTCATAATGGGGCTTTAGAAACAGTGAATCTGTGTGATTAGGGTAACCAGCCTTATTAATAATTCCAATCTTAATACCCAATACCCTTCCCATACCCCTTGATCTGAAAAAAATGGTGTCTTCCCATGCATGATAATGATTAGTACTCAAAATAAACTGGATATTTAACAGAAAAATGCATGAAAACCTTCCCTCCACCCTTGGAAGCCCTATGTCTAGTGATAAACTGCCAAGAGAGATAGTCTTTTGTTTGCTTAAAACAACATTCGTGCCCAGAAAGTGCCACCTCAACAAACAAGGGGACACTGATCAAAGTCATCTCACCTTGTGGAAAGCTTGCCAAGTCAAACTAATTCCTGGAGCTCTCCCTCGCCAGTTTGTTCACAGGGCTCAGATCTGCCAAGACGAGCCAAAAAATACAGGCATCCAGAAAACGCATTGCCAATTACCTGTCAGTGTTTCATAGAATCAAAGAATACAAACAGTAGATGACCTAAGGATATAAGGGAGTACAAATACAGGGAGACAGATTTCCCCAAGCTCTGTATGTATGAATGCTTTATCTTTGGGATTCAAAGGATAAAAACACCTTTGCTTGCAAATCCTCAGAACGACTGGCAGCTATACACTTGCAGTATTTCAGTAAATTTAAAGCCTGTACTGACATACAGTAACCAAGTAACCACTCCACTCTGAGAACAGCATGCTCTGCACATGCTTCACGCTCAGATATTTTCTCTCCTGTTTCGCCCACATCCTCCCTTGCTGTAAGCTCTGCAATCACATCTCCGGTGTGCTGCTCCTTTGGTGGCGCCAGCAGGTGGAAAACCACCAGGATGCTGAGTGTGCACTACAGTATGCACACAGAAAAAAAAGCGCTGCTGGATTGATCAGAACGCAGGGGTGAGTCGACTCGCTGGGTTGAGTACTGATGGCAGGGGAACGCATAACAAACTGCCTGCCAAACCACAGGGGGATGGGGGCATTGCTCAAAACAAGGGAGCTATGGCAAACAGCTGGGCACAGCAGAGAGACACAGCACTGATGGGGGGAGGTGTTGCATGTTGAAATTCTTTTGGGAAAAGCGAATGGATACTTTTTTAAAGGGACAGTCCACCACCAAATCAAATATATATGTTTTTCCTATTGCCTGTTGTGCTATTTATCCATCTAGACTGTTTTGATTAGAATTACCCAGCATTTTTTTTTCTTGTTACAAGCAGGTGACTGGATGTAAATATTAGTGATACAACCGTCAGCAAAATCAGAGCCAACCCACCAAGAGCCTTTTCACGTCTTATTAATTATTTTGTACTGATGTAGGTTGCAATGTTCACAGGAGGCACCTGTTCAAATCAATTGTTCAATTCAATTTTTCAATTCAATTTTATTTATATAGCGCCAATTCTCAACAAAAGTCACCTTAAAGGCGGTAAAGACCCTACAGTATTAGAGAGAAACCCCTAACAATCATGTGAACCCCTTTGAGCAAACGGGCATGCTTGGACATAATGTACAGCAACACATCTGGCAAAAAACCATAACAGTGTATCAGCACAAACACCTAATACCACCTTTTATGCATGGTGGTGGAGGGGTAAAGATTTGGGCTTTTTTGCAGCCATTGAATGGACCATGAACTCCACTATAGAATAAGTATTCTAGAGTAAATGTGAGGTCATCTATATGACAGTTAAAGCTTACCCTACACTGGGTCATCAAACAAGACAATGATCCCAGGCATACTTGCAAATCTACAACAGAATGACTGAAAAATAAAACAATCAAGGTGTTGCAATCATCCAGTCTCAGTCCAGACCTCAACCCAATTGAAATGCTACAGTGGGACATTAACAGAGCTGTGCATAAGTGAAAGCCTGGAAACCTCAATGAACTGGAGCAGTTTTATAAAGAGTAGGCCAAAATTCCACTCCAATGATGTGAGAGACTTATAAAATATCAAAATGTATTTTTTTTCCATTTTCTCCCACTAAAAGTGGCTCTACAAGCTACTGAATCATGGGGCGCACTTAGTTTTGAGTCCTGTGCAAACTTTATTTTTCACCTGACTTTTCCTTTTCCTCCAAAACTACAAGGAAAATTTGCCAGAATTTTTTTATCCCATGACATTTACTTTGATCTCATTCTGGACTAACTAAGAAAAACTACTGTAAAACTAGAATTCACATGGTGGGTCTTCCCCTACTGAGAAATTCTGAAATGTGAGTTGGCTGGTGTATTGTTGTCACATTTGACCAATGTGTGAAAGATCTCTGGTTTGCAGTCGGGATGAAACACAAGCTCAGCCTTGGGGATCACAAGCCAGTGCCGGTCCCAAGTCACGCTGTGTCAGGAAGAGCATCCAGCGTAACATCTGTGCCAAATCGCATATATGGAGAGAAAAGCCAAAAGTGCCTACTTACTTAACAAGCTAGGTGCAAGCTTCCTTTTTGCACAAAAGTTTGAAAGAAACAAGAGAATAGTTACTACGTGAAACCACTTTGAGTAAAGTGTAGGGTGCAGTTCAGTTCCACTGTTAAGAGAAAGTAGAAATTTCAACAGCAGCCAACTCCAAAATCCTCACAATGACCTAGATGGACACTACAGGTGTACTGTCCCTTTAAAAATCAACTTCATTGAACTGGAATATGACTCAGCTGAGCTACAGCACTGCACTGAATAGTAATGAAACAAAGTCAGTTAATCAATCTGCCCATTACTAGAACAGCAGAAGACAACCATTATCATAGCCGATACACCATAAGTCATTTGTCAAGCCAGAAATACTAAATGATGATGATCTCATTTAAGCTTCTCAAATGATCTGTTTTTTATAGTGACTATGCAAGCTCCAATGGGCAGAAGACAAGCAAACTAAGAAAACAAGCAAGTCATGTACACTCAGCAAGTGTACATGACACAACAAAATACCTTCTTAATACATTACAATATGGTTTTGGCAGCACCTACTGTTGTTAATTAAGCTCAACCTTAGTTTCCCTTATACTTCATTAGTTTGCTTTACCTGCTGCCAATACTGTAGGTCAGACAAAACTGAAGATATCACCATGGGCTGTGTCATGGTAATAAAATAAGCAGTCACTGAAAATGTTTTTTTATTATGTGATAATGTTATAAAAATGATGTTGCATGCGAATTAGCAAAAAAGGCAAAAGTTAATGATCCTCCATGGAAAAGGCAACATTTCACTGATCATCCTCAAAGCAATTTTGTTAAAGATTTCTCCAGCTGACATGCCTTCTGCAAATTAAAGCTGCACGAGAGAGGGGAGGGAAAAAGTATCTCATCAACCTAAATCACAAATAAGGCCCGCAACAGCGAAGACAGCTCATTCTCTGTCATAAATGAGACCCAATTATGTCATAAGCCCAAATTAAATTTTGACATGTGGTATGGTCAGTGGAGGGGCACAGCCAGTAATGAATTGAAGCAGAGTAAAATATAAAACTTCCTTGTTAATAGTGATGAAAGAGTGAGTGTGAAAACAATTTGTTCCTAACCTCCAGCCTTTCCAGTCATTAAGAAATTAAAATGTTGATCGCAAGACTTGGATGTAATGAATCTGAACATTTTCAAAGACAAAACTTGGTGACTTTCAGGCTGGGTGAAAAGCGTGTCTCACGGTTTCCCTACACTAGTTGTTCCAAATATTACTCTTACAAGGTAAAAGTCCTTTTATATATTTGACGTCTACATCTATGTTCAAGTGGAAGTCAAAGACATAGCTATAGATATATTATGAGAAATAAAAGAAGTTTGTGAGAGACATCTGTAAGTTAAATAGACACATTCAAATTCACCTTTCTTCTCCAGTCTGATGCTCTGTTTGAACGTCTACATGCCTATATTGACTAGCTACCATATGAAAGGCTGATTAGATATATGCATTAATGAGCAGTAAATAGGTACACCATTTGAGTGGCTGGTGAGAGTATATACCATGCATGTCAGTCGGTGGCCTCCTCAACCTACAATTAGGTAGCTATCATCTCTTTCAGTGGTGGTCATTCAGCCATTTGGGCTGGGCAAGGAGCAAATTTGCTCAGAGCATGTCTCAGCAAGGCTTTCACTGTTTTCCTACACTAGCTGTTCCAAATATTGTTCTTACAAGGTAAAAGCCCTTTTTTATATAGCTGACTTCTATATCTATGTCTGGGTGGAGGTCAAAGACAGTTTATTAAAAGAAACAAAAGGCAGAGAAAGACACTTTTGTGGGAGCTATCCGTGAGTTATGAGACACTTTTTCCACATAATATCAGCTTTAGTGACTAAAACTGATGAATGCTTGCATGTTCAAGCCTAATTTTGCATCACACAGTTTTATTTTCCTCCTCTTTTGCACTGATGCCAATCATTCACTAGATATTCACGCAGCCTTTTGTTTACTTCAGAACTGTAAGATAGACCTCAGGTGGCAAAATGTCACATTGATTTCTGAATGGCATTATCACAGCCATGTCCTTTTGCAACACGATGTTTAATTTGGTGCCATAGTTGACTGCACAATTTTAGTGGCTGTCAGTTGAAAAGGAAGATGAAGGAAAGGGGGGGAGCCACCATCAAAAGCCAAGACTTGGCAGTAAAGGGAACCCTCTGGTTCTGCCTTTCACCTCTGATTGATATTTGGTCTTGACCAGGGTATAGGATTACGGCAGCGGTGGGACGTGAAAAATGGTGGGACAATAGCTGGGGCAGAAAATGAAGGTAATAAAAAATATATGGTATCGTAAATCGTGTAATACTAAACCTATAATAACACAAACACCCTGCCATCTCAGAGTTGGTGCTTTGTTCAGACTAATCTTACTATTTAGATAAGTTCCTAAGAAAGACAAACATGACAGTTTTGTAATCTTCGTAGAGTGTATGGGATGTCCTCTTGAGATTCTTTCAGTAATTGGCTTAGGAAAATAACCACTGGGGCACATGAAAAAAAGATTCCAATTGATCAAAATGACATCCATCATGTTTAAGAGCTCTTCTCTCCATTTAAAGTGCATTTCATAACTGCATATGGCTGCCTTCCTGCTTGCAGGGAATCCACATAAAGACAGTATTAGCTGTCTATCCCACTGCTGTACAGCTTCTCTTTTTTCATCCACATCCAGGTTGACCATTTGTCACTCTATTAATTAGTATTTAAACTTGTGCAAGATTAATCAAATGGATCAGCAGCTTTATGATTTAAAAATAAATCTTTTTTGTCATCTGACATAGGAGGTAGAGTGTCTCTTTCCTGCCTTGTCTCACCTCAACCCCTGAATTATTTTCTTACAACTCTTAATTAATCAATCATTAATCAGTGAACAGAAGGAGTAGAGAGATTTACTCATGTGATTAGTGTTCGTTTATACGGAGGGAACTTGTTGCTAGATCTTTGAAGTTTCTAAGATGCAGGTAAACTTCTATAGTAGTCAGCAGACAGAAATTACTATTGGATTTATTAAATGACAATATGAAGAAAGTTGAAAAAAATACATTTTGTGTGTTAATGTTATATATTTTTCAAGATTTCTTTTTCGTACTTTCATGCGAGGTGAAGTAATTTAATCCTCAAGTTTTTTGTTTTTTAAAAATAATGAATCAAATAAACTAAAGACGGCTTGATTTTGCTGTTGTGCTTTCAGGACAGCCAGCAAATTCCTTGATGACTTGGTAAGCTTGTCGGTACTAACTAAAGGGTTCATTTTACTGAGTAAACCTTAAAGAAGTTTGAATGTTATCCCTTTAAATGGCTGTATATTTATTATATACACCTGTCTCTGGGCTCCTCTGCCTACCAGTACATTCATAGTCTAACTTTCTTTACTTTCACCCATAACAAGTACTGCATGGTTATGTAAGAAAGAGAGTTTTCACAGGACTATGCAGTAAATGTGAAAAAGTAAGTACACTCCAGAATTCAATAGCTTGAACCACCTTTAATGACTTGAAGTAATATTTTTCAGTATGATTTTTTCACCCTGATTTTCACTTTTTCAGCCATTCTGTGGCAGATTTGCTAAGTGTACTTGGGATCGCTGTCCTTTTCCATGATTCAATTTTGGT
>VUQH01024887.1:0-10104 GCA_015106775.1 Etroplus canarensis
CAAATACCTTCTTGGCTGTTTCCCTCACCACCTCAGCTGTAGTTTCCCAGTCATCTGGTAACTTGTCACTACCACCCAGAGCCTGTCTCATCTCCTCCTTGAACTCTGCACAACATTCTTCCTTCCTCAACTTCCACCATTTAATCCTTGGCTCTACCTTCACTTGCTTCCTCTTCTTGCTTTCCAAAGTCATCCTACAGACCACCATCCGATGTTGCCTAGCTATATTCTCCCCTGACACCACCTTGCAGTCTCCTACCTCCTTCAGGTTGCACCTCCTGTATAAGATATAGTCCACCTGTGTGCACCTTCCTCCACTCTTGTAGGTCACTGTATGTTCCTCCCTCTTCTTGAAATACGTGTTCACTACAGCCATTTCCATCCTTTTTGCAAAATCCACTACCATCTGTCCATCTCCTTATCCATCTGTGGCAAACCTCATAAAAAGTATAGATTTACTCTGGACCACCTACGCCTCAGATTGGACTTTCTTCCATATAGCTTTTTATATTATTTTATTTTTTATCTTTATTTTCTGTCTTTCATATTTAAACTTATATAAATTAAATTGAGTGTCTGTACGGTAAGCAATTTTCCCCCTGGGAATAATAAAGCATTCTGATTTGATTGGCACAGCTTTATAATGAATATCAGAGGAGCTGATGTCTCATTTTGTTAAACGCCTGCTGCCTTGTCTCCACTCACATCTTTGGTTAAAGGGACTTAAACTTAATTTGTACTTCTGTGGTGAATCTATGTAGAGTCTATCATGTGACCTAAGAAAGGGCCAGTGCTGTTGCCAGCATTTATACCCGTCTATGGTGTGCCTCATCGCTCTTCAGTTTTGCCACCAAAACACTAGTGTGCATTGGAGTTGGTCCCATCAAGCTGATCCATTCTCTTCCAGTCCACTGCAGCTACTGTCTGAGCTCTTCATATTTTTGGATCCTTGATGGTTTTTTGCACTTCTCCTGTTTGTGGCGAATTCTGCTGTCACTGCCTTTCTTATTCCGATCTAGTTTTCAACCAATTAGCATTTGACCTATGCACAGCATCATCCACATTGAGCTACATGTTGTTGGTGTTTTGGAGAACATGTACACAAGCACAACTGCTTAGGATGCATATCCTACTGCACTTGCTCTGTGTAGGCAAATACTTACACAAAAAGACATAAATGCAGAACCATAAATAAGCTAAAGGAGAGGAGTTGAAGAGAGGGGCCGAGGATGCGCAAGTTGAGAAATGAGAAAGGGGATTATAGCCTTGACTTTTGACTTAATAGATATAAAGTGTCCTGACTTCAACATTTTAATTTTTTTACAAGTTCTTATGTATTTTCCTCATGAAATTTTCCTTATTAATTCTTGACTTATGGACCAAAACATGTTTTTGTGAGATCAAAATAACTTTAAATTTTGACCAATAAACTTTTAGCAGTTTATCCTCGAGCTTAGGTGAACATCTATGCCAATTCTGAAGAAATTCCTTCTGGGCATTCGAAAATGATCATCCTCACAAGAATGAAACAGGTAAGCCAAATACTTGTCTCCAGCCATGGTTCCTGCAGTCATAACACACAGAGAGCATTTTTCTCTAGAGTATGATTAAGTTTAAGCTGCAGCATTGTCTGTGATGGTGACAGCAAAGCAAAAGAAATCCCACTTGTAAGCAAAACATCCCAAAATGTGTCAGGTGTTTCTAATGAGATACGACACCAAGCAGAGTCAAAAGGATCAAATGAAACTCAATGAAATAATCATTATTTTTTCATGATGAATGAAAGATGTGGGTCTTCGGTAACACTACCACTGCTGCAGCAATGACATTGAGACACCTACTGAATGGCAATTACAGTGTGGGGCTGATTTCACAGCTTGACTCTTCCAAGCAGAGCATTTTGTTGGTGTAAAATCTACTGTAAAAACTGATTTGTCTGTTGATTGCGACTGTCAGAGACTTAAGTAGAATGCTTAGGATAATCTCATTATTAACTGATGAGTGTAATCAATTCATTGTGCCCTTTAAATAATGCAGCATCTATTTTTTGGTAGTACTCAGAAAGACTGCTGAATTATTAATGCCAGCAGTCATCACTAGTTTAATAAATGAGGGCTTCCACTTTAGTAAGCAATGCTTCACTGCTGCTCCTTTTCACCCATTACAAAGCACAGAGCAGCCAGAACCTACTTTCTTTTACACCCTTGTCTACTACATTAACTTTCATCACCCTTTGTTGTACTGCTGCCATGTTCTGTCTAAAAGATCTCCAATCACAACTGTCTAACTGGGACAATGCACAGCTGTCCCAGATAGACAGGTTCACTAGGAATTTGTTTGCATTAATGGAGCACTTCAACAGAAAATTTGACATTGTTGCTGTATATTACTAACACTGTCATGGTCCTAGGGTTTTGTGTCCTAGTTCTGTGTTATTTAAAAATGATTTTAGAATTTATTCATTTTTAGTATTGTTTATTGTAATCCTTCAGTTAGGATTTTGAGCTAATGTTCTAGTTGATTTTTGGTTCTAGTCTCCGTCTGCGGTTTGACATTTTCTTTAGTCCCCTCTGTCTCCTTTGTCTCATCCTCATGTTCATGTCCGTCTGTTAACTTCAGTCTCATGTCTGCATTCTCAGTTATGATTCTAACTTTTTTTTTGGTCGCAGTTTCGGTCTTATGCTTTGTGTTCAGTTTTACTTCCTCCCCTGCCAAGTTTTTCCTTGATTGTTGCTACCTGTGATCCTGTCCCTCCTGTCTCTTTTTTGTCATTAGTCTGTGTCCCGTCATTCCTTGGTTTGGTGTCGTGTTGTATGTCTTTCTCTCTAGCTGTGTTTCCCTGAAAACCGTGCACCATGTTTCAAGTTTTCTAATCTTTGTTTTTGTGAAGGACTTTGTCGGCCACATTAAATACAGCTCACTTTCTGTTTTATCTTTTCTGTCTTCTGAGTGTGCCCTTCCTCCACCAACCCTGACAGACACTTGATGTCCACCTTCCAGTGAGTCACAAAGTACAGTTTGTTCAAACTATCATTATCAACACATGGACTGTTCAAGGACTGTTAGAGAGTCACAACACTCATAATTTAGTGGAAACGGATTAAATTCCGATGCAAACAGCTACTATATTCACTACATGACATTTTTGACTGAGCTACAAGGGCCATTGACAGGAACTTTTATACTGTACAGTTAGATCCATAAGTTTTGGGGCAATTAAACTTTTTTAAAAACATATCATTTGGCTTTTTATATATGTATATAGTCAAAATGTGACTGAAGAGCAGGCTTTCAGCTTAATTCAAGGGGCGTAACAAAAGAATTGCATTAACTGGTTGGGAATTACAGCCACTTTTATACACAGACCTCCATTTTCAGAGGCTCAAAAGTAATTAGACCATTGCCTGACAGGCAGTTTCATGCACAGTTGAGGCATGTTCCCTCATTATCCCATGACAAAATAAACACATAAAAGATCTGGAGTTGATTCCAAGTGTTAAACTTGGATTTGGTAGCTGTTCACTGAAACTCTGAATATGAGGTCCAAAGAGGCAGTGCAAATAAAGGTGGCCATTAGTAGACTGAAAAAACAAAATCTACCTATCAGAGCGAGAGAGAGAGCAAGAATATTTAGGAGTGCTCAAAATCAACGATCTTGTACATTCTTTAAAAAAAGGAATGCACTGGCCAGATCAGCAAAAGCAAAGGCCTGGGAGACCATGGAAAATAACTAAAGTGGATGGTCACAGAATTCTGTCCTTAATTAGTCAAGTCAAGAACAGTCTTGAGGAGGTAGGCATATCATTGTCAGTCTATAATCAAGAGACACAGTTGTAAATGTAAACACAAGGGGTTTACAACATGGTGTATATCACCGGTTACACTCAAGAGCAGGAAGGCCATATTAGGTTTTATTGAACCAAAAAACATCTAAAAGAGCCTTTAGCCAGCTCTGGAGAAAAATTCTTTGGGCAGATGAAACCAAGATGAATTTGTACCTGATGGAAAGGGAAAAGTATGGAGAAGGAAAGGACTAGCTCATGATTCCAAGCATACCACCACATCATCTATCACGCACAGAAGATGCAATGTCATTGCATGGACCTGCCAGTGGAACCAGGTCACTTGTGTTTACTGATGTTGTGACTGCTAATAGAAGTAGCAGGATGAATTCCGAAGTATATGGGGCTATACTGTCTGCTTAGATTCAGCTAAATGCTAAAACACAAAAATGATTGGATAGCACTTTACAGTACAAATGGATAATGACTCAAAGTATACTGCACAAGCAACTCAAGTGTTTCTCAAAGCAAAGAAGTAGGGTATTTTTCAGTGGCCAAGTCAGTCACCTGATCTTAACCCAGCAGAGCAGCCGTTCAATTACAGAAAATGAAGTCAGAGACACACAAGCAAGCAGCAATTTAAGGCAGCTGCATTAAAGACCTGGCAGAGCATCTGCACTGGAGAAAACAGAGCATTTGGTGATGACTATGGGTTCTGGACTTCAGACAGTCATTGGCTACAAAGGAGTTTCATCCAAACACTAAGAACACTCCTTATGTGTAAAATTATGTTAGTTTTTTTCAATAATTTTGGAGCCTATGAAAATAAGACTATTTAAAAATGACTGTAATTCTAAAAAGTTAATTCAATTTTTTGTTAAACCCCTCAAATTAAGGCTGAAAGTGTATACTTTGATTTAAAATCCACTGTGGTGATGTACAGAGGGGAAAAAAAATACAAAAAATGTGTCATTTTCCAAAAACTTGGACCTAACTGTATGTCTGCATCTCTTGACATGAACTGATCAAACCAAAGCTCTTAATGAGAGTGTTAGGAGTAGCCAGCATTATCGCTCATCAAGTGACTAGCAATTTGCTGTGTAATCTTACTTTATGGTATTCATGAAAGCAGTTCATTTGCATGTTATGGTTTTAGCCTCCATCTTAATCCATAAAGGGGCACCACAGAGATAACAACAGTAATGAATTGGCAGTCGTAGTCTTCCTGTACATCAGGAAGAAAAAAATGATCATTTTTAAGGTTTTAAAAAAAAGGTTTGACATTGCTTAGAATTAGTGAATGCAAAGAGGAATTTTTTTTAAATGAAAAATGTAACATTTAGTAAACTCTCACACAAAAGAATTACTCACAACATGAATCGATAACACCTGCTTATGTAATGGCAACTGTTCCAAAGGATCTGCCTGCGGAGGCAAGTGTTTATTGGTTTAAAGGTCAAACAGAGTGCACACCAACTACACTTATTGATTGTGTTATTTTTGTGTCAAATAAATGAGAAATATTCCAGAGATAAACAGTAAGGTTTATCATCAGTTAGGGCAGATTATCATGTTGGAAAAATAGCAACACAGTGGATCAATGTCTTTTTTTAAAGTTGTCATACTGGGGAGTTTTCAGTGCTAAAACCTACTGCGGTTTACTGATGGGTTCAAAGGAAGCGTGGCCACCAGGCAGACAATAAATCACTATACAGATCAATGAACATGATGTGCAATTATGAGCTGGCTGACATACAAGCAATATTCCAAGGGAAAATGGGAAAAGAAAGCTAGGTCAAGTGTGCTAACAGCAACAGTTAGCTGTGACTGTGGTAATATGGGCCTACAATTGGTAGCTGGATTACACTAAAAAAGCAATACTGTTACTTTTGTTTTTTGACCAATTTCTTTGAGATTACATTGAAAATTCTCCTGTGCACTTTAGAATTCATTGTTTGATCCAAAAAAATCATGCTAAGAAAACATTTTTTATATTTTAGCATTCCTGTCTTTGATTAACCACACCCTTAGTGTAGGCTGATTAGAGTTCTTCCATGATCCTGTTGCATTTTTTTTTTTCTTTTTTTACCTCTAAAATTTAATCCTGAATGGTTTCTGCAGTATCACTCTTGCTCCTTTTAAGTAGTCTGTGAGCTGAGTCCAACCTACTGTTGGTCAAGCTGGGTCTGCTTACACCCCTTCTGTTCAGTGTCAGTCCTTACTTTTGAACTTGTTCACAAAATGCCCAACTGAGGAGTTTGGAACACCCCCCTGTTACAGTGTCGGTTACCCTTAAATTTTCCTCTTGCAGAGTAACCACATCATAAACACCCTGCACTAAATTAATCACTGTCCATCCTTTATTATTATGACTCTTTAAACCTTTGGTTATGAAATTTGAACTCTGGCTTTTAAAAGACATTCATTTAGACAAATTTTGATGGGCACTTTTTCAAATGGTAGTTTGTGATATTACCAAAGTAAATAACCAATAACTCAAGAAAAATCTATTATCACAGTGAACAGAAGCCTGTCCACAGCTGCTTGTCATCTGCAAACCACTTTGAAACCCAACTCCACCCCAGCTCCTTCGTTTCATGCTGCTACTCACTTAATCAATATCGTGTTGTCTCTAGTGTCTGCTATGCTCTGTAGAGAGAAGAGAAAAGCAACAAGACCAATGTCTTGTTGCTTTTCTCTTGGCATAGAACAAATAATAAACCAAGAAAAATGCATGTTATGTATTATAAATGAATAGAAATTACTACAGGTGAAAATAATCTTCTTTTCACCACAGTGATCCTGACTGAATTGCATTTTCCTCATTACTTCATCATTTTGCCAGCGCACCTTTGATGAATTCCTCATGTCAGCTGCTTTCATGGTTGATGAGCTGCAGTTACAGTGTTGACAGTTCACTGTTCTGAGTGTGATGGAGGCAATTCTGACAATCCCAGCTGCATTGTTTCTCATGTCTTGTGGCAATTAAATTGGTCTTAGTACTTCAAAACATGTCCTAAAAACTGTCGCTGTGGCTCCCTGACAAAAGTATTATTGAAAGCTTTGGGTGAAGAGGCACACGTTGACTTTTGACATTATGAGGTTGTTTACGTGCATCTGATGTTGGCAACTTACCTAAAAGGAATATCTTCCATTCTTTTACTAGTATGTAAGAGACTGAACATTTTTCTTTTACCTTTGTCACATTGTAAAGACATTTCTGATAAACACTCTCAGTACTTAATTTCTTCATATACTGTAGCTTCAGTATATCTTGTGAGGCTGTGCAGCACAAAAAGCTGCACTGACCCTTTTAAGTGTAAATCATTGAACACGAAAAGGTTATATGTGGAAATATTCATGAAAACTGTCTTTGAAAGACTAGCACCTTGCTTGGAGATATGTATTGTGATTATGTATGAATATTCCTGTGAAACATGGAGGGATCAAAAAGCAGTTTCACTGTGGCTCAGTTTTTTATTGGAACATGTGCCCATCTGTCAGATGGTGACATGAAAGAGAACCATCAGAAGATGGTTACAATCAGAAAATTCTGTCTCTGCTTTCAGTTCACCGCCAACGTATCCCCTTGAGAGAGCAGAAATTTTACACAATGAGCCCATTATCATCTGTTTACTTCGGTTTTCTGAATCTGAGGTGGAAATAAACAAGCAGCTGTCTTACACACAAGGACTCACAATGCAGTGACTGCTGGCTTGTGATGTATGAGGAGTGTTGACTGGCCTGGAGTTTTATCCTTTGCAACACATGATTTATATTTTGCTCCTGACCTGCAATGTATGACTGTATATCCTTGGAAAAGAAAGGAAATATTAGAAATGCTTCAAATCTCTCAGCAAGCAAGCCGCCAAACCTCAGACAAGAGAGTAAAGGGTTGTTTGGCCACTGTCCCATCCTGTCTGCCTGATTCATCATGAGTAATATCACCACTGCACACTTGTGGTTTCAAGAGTTCAAGAGTGAAGGCCATTGCTGAGTCACCATGTAGATGATAGTAATTGTAGTTGACAGCACCACAGACAACAACCTACCCATGAATTGATGCTGCTGAAATATACAGAGTCATCTCTGTTGTGTCAGCACACCGTCCCTTAAGGACAGACTAGTGTTGAAACTTGCTATAAGTGAGTGGCTTACACAGAGAGCAGGTGTTGGGGCTACACAGTGACTATGCAGGCTTTGACTACACTCACAAGTGAGACAAACCCACAATTCTCATTCATTTACACTTAATCTCTTAGTTAGACACACTCCTTATTTGAAAAACATGCAGGCCAGATTGACTGGAGACTTTAAATTCCCTGTATACCATATATAATACACTGTGTGATCTCTGCATGTGGATGTCTATTTGTGTACATACCCCTAAGGATCTGTGTAATGCATTTACTCTAAGCCATTGATTTAACAGCAGTGACTGTCATGGACAGAACAATAAAACTGATTGAAGAGCACAGTTTACACACAAAGAGATTTGTGGTTAAGCAGAATGGATGATCACCCTGATCTGACTAGAAATCCTACATGCAGAAGGGACAGCTGAACATCTGGAGGGGAGTTTGTGAAGGCCGATATATAGAAAGGATTAAAATAAGCATACAAAGCAGGCAGAAAAAAACTCACTGTTATGTTATTATCAGTGTATCTGCTTTTAAACTGTAATTGCTTTCTTTGCTTCCAGTTGCTGTGATGAGTAGGTTTCAAAATTGCACCTTATACATTGCATTGAAAAAAGATCTGTTTCAAAATGACACATTTTCTTTCCAAATTAAAAATATCTGTATATGTTAAAATTTTTTGGATTAATGTAATTTAAATTGAAAGTGCCAAGAAAGTAAAAGATGACCTAATTTAAAAATGGATAAAGTTGTAGATGAAACAAGCTATTTTTGAAATGAAAAGAAAACAAAACTTTGGGCACCCATGGTCAGTACTTAACACCCCCTTTGGCAATTATCACAGCTTATAAACTCTTGGTAGCTTACTAAGGATCTTTCAGTTCTTATTTGGGGGACTTTGGCTCTTTCTTCCTGTGGCTAAAGGCTTCTAGCTATATGTGTTTCTAGGCTGTCAGGCATGTTCTTTAAAGGTCTTGCCACAGATTGTCAACAAGGTTTAGATCACGGGACTGGCAAGACCAGGAAAAACATTCAGCTCTGTGGATTCTGATGTGTGTTTAGGACCATTATCCCACTATAGAAGTTATCCTATTTACACACGGTGTGATGTTTGCTTCTACAATTTTCTGGCATTAATTTAATTCAGTCTGTCTCCCATGCTGCTGGCTGCAACACAAGTCCAAATTATAACCAATCCTCCCTAAGCGTAACAGCTAAAGTTGTGTTCTTTTCATTAAAATCTGCAGCCTTTTTACAGCCAAAATTCTATTTTAAGTAAACAACTCTTTTTCCCTCTAAAATGTGTCAAGCTTGTTTAGAAGTTTCATTTCAAACCTCTGGAAGCTGAATTTTGTGGTGATGACACAGAAGAGGTTTCCTTCTAGTGACTCTTCCATAAAGGTGTCATTGTGCAGATGCCTTTGCACAGTAGCCCTGTTTGCATCCTCATACCTCAGCATAACTACTCTTCAGTTGCCACTGACTGCTTAGGACAGTGTTTCAGATGTCGATTTGTAAAGCTTTGAAATTTACAAAACACAGATAGATGGATAGATACTTTATTAATCCCCAAAAGCTAACAAGTTACATTATCTGAACCAATTTTTGAAGGGTGCTCACAATTTTGCATGGTACTCATTTTCTTTTTTTCTCTGAAATTGTGCAAAACAACAAATAACACTGCCACTTGAAAATCTACTCAATGTCACAGTGATATAAATTTTAAATAAGAGTGCCCAAACTTTTGCATGCCACTGTGTATCAATGCAGGTTGCTTCCATGCAGGGGCTGCATCTGATTCTGACTGAGTCACATTTCTTCGGTCTGTCCGCAGGGGAGGGTGTCGCCGGCCGAATCTCACCTGTGTGGCCCAGAAAGCAGAGCTTGGGGCATAGTGCGGGGACGGCTGCGCCTCTGTGCTCTGCTGTGTCTCTTTAAGCACAGCAGGCAGTGCTGTTGGTCCGTGTGGGAGCGCAGGGCACACGGTGCGGCGGCTCTGCCTCTTCGCCGCGTCAAACAGTCCTCTTCTCGTCTGATCGGACGGGCGACAGAAACGACAAGCCGACCCACCGCACGCATTCACACTTTGACCCGAACAGATGACTGGAGCGACTGAAGCAAAAGGGGGTCTCTGTCAGAGGGGCTCCTGTGGACTGGAGCGCCTGTAAGGCCATTAACATTAC